>JAFELL010001928.1:0-42046 GCA_019059645.1 Caranx melampygus
ATTCTGATCAGGACCAACAGGACGTCGACCTGCAGGGAATCGAACCTGGCCCTGACACATGAAAATGCAGCCTGAGATCAATCTGTCATGGTGTCACTCTCAATAGGGACAAATGGGTTGCCATGGGACAGAACGAACTCACCTGAACTCACCTGAGGGGCAGAGACGAGTTGTATCATTTCAACTGTATCATGTATCATTGCTTCTTCTGTTGGTTCTTCTGTGGTTCTTCTGTGGTTCCTCTGTGGTTCTTCTGTGGTTCTTCTGTGGTTCTTCTGTGGTTCCTCTGTGGTTCCTCTGTTGGTTCTTCTGTGGTTCTTCTGTGGTTCCTCTGTGGTTCTTCTGTGGTTCTTCTGTGGTTTCTTCTGTGGTTCCTCTGTGGTTCTTCTGTGGTTCTCTGTTGGTTCTTCAGTGGTTCTCTGTTGGTTCTCTGTGGTCTTCTGTGGTTCTTCTGTGGTTCTCTGTGGTTCTCTGTTGGCTGGTGGAATGTTAGTTTCCAGAAACAGATTACACCTCCAGACACCAGGCAGGATCTGTTATTGATTACTGATCATCTGGGCAAATTTGATCATTTATTCTGTTCTGTTTGTGCTTTGATCCACTGACATGTTTAAACTCTGTTCTCCTGGTTCTCCACCTGCCGGTTCTTCACCTGCTGGTTCCCTTGCTGCTGGTTCTTCACCTGCTGGTTCCCTTGCTGCTGGTTCCCCTCCTGCGGTTCTTCACCTGCTGGTTCCCTTGCTGCTGGTTCTTCACCTGCTGGTTCCCTTGCTGCTGGTTCTTCACCTGCTGTTCTCCACCTGCTGGTTCTCCTCCTGCTGGTTTTCACCTACTGGTTCTCCACCTGCCGGTTTCCCCTCCTGCTGGATCTGTCCATGGTTGTTGGCCTGGTTCTCCTGTTTCTGTGTAGAATCGGTTCCACCTACAGATGATGGCAGGGGTTCCAGAGTCTAGTCTGTCTGATCTTCTTCTGACGGTTCTGCAGCGGTCCGGTTGGAGGGAGGGAACCGTGGTTCTGTGTCAGGGCTGGGAGGAAGCTCGAGGCCTCTTGCGGCTCCTGGAGGGTCGGAGCAGTGCATCGTGGGACGGTGGGGGTGGGCTCACCTGGCACCCGCGGGCCCTTCTGAACCTGACACGTTCGGCACATGACGACACGCAGATACACGACTTCCTTTCCCGACACTTTAGACAGAACCCACCTGCTCCAGCGACAGTGCTGCTGTTTGGCACCGACCTGCAGTGTGCAGCAGCAGTGCTGCGCAGCGCCCAGGACCTGGGCCTCACATTACCCATGGTGCACTGGGTGCTGGGCCAGCCACTCAACCCTGACGCGCTGCACACCATCGGGCTGCCGCTCGGCCTGCTGGCCTACGGACAGGTGGACCGGAAGCCCCTGGAGTTCTACATCAGAGACGCTCTGCGGCTCATCAGCAGGGCTGTTGCTGCAGCAACCGTGGTGAGACCAGACCTGGCCCTGATTCAGAACATGGTGAACTGCTACGACAAACCCAACAAACATGAGGTGCCGTCGTCAGGACAGTACCTATCCAGGTAACTCATTACATCATCTCATGTCTTCATTAGACTGTGGAGCTCAGGGCTCAGTCCGGCTGGACCTCCTCCAGAACCACAACACAACTCAGCTTCAGGGTCAAACTAAACGTGACACCATGATATTGGAGGAACTGGCTTTAACCAGCACTTAACACCTCAGACCACTTTTAAAAGCTTAGACCACCTTAAAATAACAGTCCCAAGATGCACATGGAGGGTAAAGTCGCAGGTGTGAGGTGTTTGAGGACCCACTGTCCACGTGGACTTTACTGTTTCATCCTCATGAAGCCAAAACATATAAATAAAACGTTACCACACAGAAAAAACACAAGAGGACGTCAACATGACATTCATGTTTAAATGCTCATGCACAGACTGTAATCTATCCTTATTGACATGTTCTTTATTCAGTCTTCAGTTAAATGTGTCACATTTACACAAAATGTCCTGATGAAGCAAAAACTGATGAGTCAGGTCTGTTGTACAACACTGACATGTTCAGGGAAATGTATTCTTATTATTGATCCCCAGGGATCCTCCTGCCGCAGCTGCTGCAACAAACAGAATGAAGAGGATAAAATGAAGATAATTAAAGCTGCTTTGCAGCGGTGGTCAGGGCCAGGGGACAAATTTAGGCAATTTGGACAAGTTCAGGCAATTTTGAGTAACAAGAGATGAAATAGGGAGAAATAGAGACAACAGGAACATGAGCGTTACAATGTCCATTCTGCCTTAGCTGAGGCTTGAACTCACAACCTCTGTGTTTGTCTTCATAAGAGAAAACCTGGTGTTTAAAAACACCTCTCTTACATTGACTGCAGTTTGTTCCCATGAAGAAGAGTTCAGGATGTTTTCAACAAGTCAGCTTTTGAGATAAAATTCTGATATTTGACAAACTTCATCAGCCACGACTCCAAAGTATCGTCAGTTTTTTTCAGGAAGATTGAAAATGTGTTTATGAAGAATTGGCTGGTACATGTTACAGTGCTGTTTACAGTCAGACGTCTTCATGCACTGGTTGGCTTTGGTTTGTCAGATATCAAAAATCCAGGTGTTACCTTTGTGGAGGACGAACTGAAGATGCTGTGCAGCAGAGTGATGGAGTTTCAATTCAAAGTTTCTGCAGTGTTGAGGCGACGTTTTGGTGAAAGTTGCAAAACTATAGCACGTGGGGTTTGTTAGGGATTTTCACAGTTTTAACATTTAGACGCCTGCTGGAGGTTTTTCTGGGTTTTCGGGCGCATGGCGTCAGAGATGCAGTTTGCTTATTTAATAACTTCTGTTATCAAACCAAGATAAACTAAGTGTCCACAGAGGATTAGTATTCATGTTCACTGCTGCTGCTGCTGCTGATATAGATATGATGTGTTAGATTTATAATCAGGGTTCATTATCAGATTTAATTGCGAAATGTTGACGTTTGCTCGTTTAATTTTTGCACAAATGAGTTTCAGTGTTTCAGTCGTTTCACTCGTCAAGTGCTTCAGTGACATGTTGTTGAGCTGCTGGGCAGACGGGCCGTGAATCATGGATGTTCAGGAGGTAAATAATCCCTGAGTTGAGGGTTGAAGGACGCCAGTGTCAGTCCGAAGCCTGTCCTCAGCATCAGTCAGTGAGAACCCACAGGAGGACGGAGGACAAATAAAACGTCTGTTGGTTCATCTCGGTCCAGATCGTCCGGTCACAGCTGCTGCTCAGGGGACGAGTCTCAAACACAGACACCAGAGGCAAAGCTCATAGTTCAGTCACTTCACACAGAGGTCCAGGGATTATGGGATGGTTGTTCAGTGCAAACAGATCCAGGAACAGGCAGAAATCCAATGTGTGATAAACAGACTGAAAGGTCAAACAGGCAAAAAAGCCGGAGACGGGAAGTGAAGTGAAGTGAGCTGAAGCGCTGAGCTGCAGCTGAGGCGAGAACAGGTTTAACTGCTGCATCACGTTTCCTGACAGAAAAAGATCAAACACATTCACAGTAAATGAAATTTCAGGCTAAGAGATAAAAACCTCTGAGGACGGATTAAACGCTGCAAAGAGAGAAAGAAGAAAAGAAAGAGAAACAGAAATGTAGGAGATTTAATAAGAAGGTCTCAGACGCTCATCATCACAGTCCATAATCAGTATTTACACTGTTTGTGACGGATCAGGGTTTTTTCTATTAGATTCTCTGACTCTAAAATCCACGTCTGATCTGTGTATTAGAAGAACAAAGATCACCTGATCGTTGTTGACTGTAAAGCCTCAGCAGAAACACAACACAGGCTTAATGTGTCCTACACAGTTTACCACAGTTCTGATCTATGTGATCCAGAGGAAACTCAGAGCCCCAGAGTCTTCCTCATACACACCCTGCTTTTAAAACATCAACCACCTACAGGCTCCGCCCCCAGCAGCTCTGTGATCCACCTGTTCTTTGTCTCTTGCGCTGCAGGTTTCTGTTCAACATGTCCTTCTCTGGTCTGACGGGTCCGGTCCAAGTCCGGCAAAACCAGTCTCAGGTCTTGACATCGAAGCGGTTCCACATCTGGAGCCTGCGGAGGGATGCTCTCGGTCAACCCACCTGGGTGACGGTGGGCAGCTGGGAGGGAGGTGAGCTGCAGGTGGAGGACCAGGGAGTCTGGCAGGGACCCAAACATCGGCACAGGACTGAGGGGGCCGCTGGTAGGACCAGAGGCCGTTGGAGGGCGGGGCTGCCAGTGGCAGGGAGTCGAGTCCGGGTGGTGACTCTGGTTGAACATCCGTTTGTGTTCACGCGGGACGTGGACGACGAAGGCAGCTGCCCGGCCGGTCAGTTCTGCCTGGATGCCGGCACCAACAGCTCGGAGACTCTGGAGAGGTCGTTCAGGGAGGTGGCTGCTGGAAACGGCAGCTTCCTGCCCGCACACTACAGCAAGTGTTGCTATGGATACTGCATCGACCTGCTGGAGAAGTTGGCCGAGGACCTGGGCTTTAAGTTTGACCTTTACATCGTTGGAGATGGGAAGTATGGTGCGTGGAAGGGGGGTCGCTGGACCGGGCTGGTGGGGGATCTCCTGAATGGACTGGCAGACATGGCCGTCACCTCCTTCAGCATCAACTCAGCCCGCAGTCAGGTGATTGACTTCACCTCGCCCTTCTTCTCCACCAGCCTGGGCATCCTGGTGAGGAGCAAGGACACGGCTGCCCCCATCGGAGCCTTCATGTGGCCCCTGCATTGGTCCATGTGGGTGGGCATCTTCCTGGCTCTGCACATCACGGCGCTCTTCCTCACATTGTACGAGTGGAAGAGTCCGTTCGGGATGACGCCTCACGGACGCAACAGGGTGCGGGTCTTCTCATACTCGTCGGCTCTGAACCTGTGTTATGCCATCCTGTTCGGACGCACCGTCTCCTCCAAGACGCCGAAGTGCTGGACGGGGCGGTTCCTGATGAACCTGTGGGCCATCTTTTGTCTGCTGGTGTTGTCCAGCTACACCGCCAACCTGGCCGCCGTCATGGTGGGAGAGAAGACGTTTGAGGAGGTCTCCGGGATCCACGACGCCAAGGTGAGTTCACGTTCTTGTCGTCCAGAAGTGAAGTTTGACATTTCATAGAAATCAGACTTCTTCACCGGAGCCAGGTAGAAATGTGTGTCTGCACAGAAGAAGAGTTTGGTCCGAGCTGCTTCTTCATGGTCATCGTTTCCAATGTTCTCAGGCTGTTTTTTGTCCTAATTAGAGTTTGCAGGAGGCAGCGAGAACAGAGAGAGAGGCCGGCTGAGGACGAGCCTCTCGGCCACCAGCTCTCTTTGTTCGTTCACTCTCTGCTTCCTGTCGGGAAATAATTGCAGATTAAATTTGCTCTGTGAATCACCTGCCTCGCCCTAATTACACTTTTAATTCAGCCGCTGATTGAAGCATGAAACAGGTCTTTGAGTGTTTATTCAGCCGGGGCTGCTGGGAGCTGGGGAGGTGTGGGTGGGGGTGGGGTGAGGGAATAGGAGGGGGTTAACTAGATGTCCATCTGTGTGTGATTAGCTTTTTATTTTTAATGTGCACAGACTCAGAGAGCAGCTCTGGTCTACTGCAGCTGCTCATTAAACATGTCATTAGCATCTTCAGCTCCTCTCTGCTCCAACCACCGCTGACTTCTATTCAACTAATCAATAGATGTATCTGTCAGTATCAATGGTCTGTTTATTGAGACAGGCTGAGCATCAGCTGCTCTTCATCAGGATGAACCAATAATAGTGACAAAAAACAGAAATGAGATGAAACGATGAAATGAAAACTTTTATTATAAGTCAGTCCCGTTTCTACATGGACGTCAGCTCGTAACCAGGGAAACACAAACTCTGTAGGAAGAGACAGAGACGTTTTTAAGACGCCACCATGTGACCAAACCAGCTTCATTTAGCCCGACGTGACCCGTTCACTGTTTCCACCACCTCACTCCTCTCTTTCAGCTTCAGTCAAAGGCAAAACATCAGTCTGACTGAATTTGCAGTCATTCATTCGTTCATTCTTCTTCTTCTTTTTCTTCTTCGGTGGTGGTGCGTCAGCTGCACCACCCGTCCCGGGTTTTCGTTTTGGGACGGTGAGGGAGAGCAGCGCCGAGGATTACATGAAGAAAAGTTTTCCAGAGATGCACGAGTACATGAGACGCTTCAATGAACCAACTACACCTGAAGGCGTCGCCACCCTCAAGTAAGAGGAAACACGCCACCTGCTGGTTCTGATGTCACACACCTGTTCTTCGGTGACCTTCAACTTTCAGTCAGGCTGAACTCATCATCACCCATAATCCTCTCTCTCTCTCTCTCTCTCTCACACACACACACACACACACTTCAGTGACTTCCTTTTGTTTGTATTGATGTTAACAGCTGACCCGAGCTCTGAACTTTCTGCTCAATTTCACCTAATCACAACATTGAATGGGCACATGTGGTTTCTATGGTAACAGACTCCAGAGTCACTGACCAACAGCAGCAGGGAGCTGATTGGCTGCTCGCAGGTGATTCACCTGAGCAGGAGGCTGTGAGACTTTTTTGGGGGGTTTGTGTTGCTATGGTAACCATGTAGCCTATCTCCACAAGTTTCTCAGAAACCAAACCGAACCGTTCTCGAACGCCTGGTGACTTGTCGTGGCGCTGTGGTTGCCGTGGTAACGTGTCTCTCTGTGTTGAAGGACAGATCCTCCTCAGCTCGACGCCTTCATCATGGACAAAGCTCTGCTGGACTACGAAGTCTCCATCGACGCCGACTGTAAACTGGCGACGGTCGGGAAACCGTTCGCCATCGAAGGTAAACGTGGTGTTGTGGGTCAAACCTTCAAATGTCTGTTTGGGTTTGGGGGGGGGGGGTGTTCAGAGCAGGTCCAGATCCAGGTCCAGGTTTCAGGTACAGGTCCAGGTTCAGGTCCAGGTTCACGTCCAGGTCCAGGTCCAGGTCCAGGTCCAGGTCCAGGTTTCAGGTCCAGGTTCAGGTCCAGGTCCAGGTCCAGGTCCAGGTCCAGGTCCAGGTCCAGGTCCAGGTTTCAGGTCCAGGTCCAGGTCCAGGTCCAGGCTGGGGGGTTGCCTATGTGTCAGCCGCCTGTGTGTGTTTGTGGGTTTGTCTTCTGTTCCATTCCTCTCAAGTCTTGAATGTTTTATTTTTCCCAGAAACATGTTTCATGAAGTTTCATCATCTCGACCAATCAGAAGAGAGCAACAGCCCCCCACCCACCACCACCCCCCCAGTTAAACAGTTTAAAGATTGACACCGAGCTGTTTCCTCTGCTCCTGTTTGTCAGTCTGCTGTGTGGTAGTATCACATGTTCTCTTAACAACGTGAGGTGCAATGATAATGACAGTAACACTTTTATTTAGTGAGCATCATCACCAGTGTATTACATCATCCTGAGTCGAGTGCTCTCACAGATACAAACGGAAAAAAAAAAAAGTGATGTCTGATGACAGTGTCACTCAGCCTGTAGTTTACTGCCCCCTAGTGGTGGCGGCACAGTGTGCTCTCTGCTGCTAGTTTGACTTTCAGCTGCAGAGGTGCTGGTGTATGTTTCAAAATAGCTGCCAATCAAAAAGAGATGCAGCCTTTAGACAGATCCCCAATCATCAGCCCCCGCCCACTGCTCCATCCACTCCCCAGAACAGTTCATATCTGACCACTTATTATTTGATGTTTTAGAGGAAGCAGAGCAATCGGACCTGCTACAGCTCCAGGTTCCTGCGTCAGACTGTGAGCCAGGAAGGTTAACAACACTGACGGTTAGCTTAGCTTGGCACAAAGACTGAGAGCAGGGGGGAAACTGCTAGCTTACCTTAGCTTAGCTTATTTTAGTGGAATGGATGGTTGTTGTATTAGCCTGTTATTTAGTCATGATTGGCAGCAGGTTATGGTATCGGCCTGTTATTCATTGATTATTGATGATTGGCTACAGGTTATGGTATCGGCCTGCCTCAGAACTCTCCTCTGTCGTCCAACATCTCCGAATTCATCAGCCGATATAAGTCGGACGGGTACATGGACCTGCTGCATGACAAGTGGTACAAAGTGGTTCCCTGTGGGAACAGAGTGTTCGCCGTCACTGAGGTCTGTCTGCATCCTGTAAACTATTCATATATGACCATGTTTGTCTTTTGGTAGAACACCAGCAGAAAGTGAACCGAAGTGTTGATGTTGTCACTGAAACTGTTTCAAAGGCTGAAACATCACATGAACATCAGACTCCTCATCATGTTTCTTCTTCTTCTTCTGTCCGTCAGACTCTCCAGATGGGCATCAGTCACTTCTCAGGACTCTTTGTGTTGTTGTGTTTTGGAGTGGGCGGAGCTTTGCTGACTCTGGCAGGTGAACATGGTTTCTATCGCCTGATCCTGCCGCACATCCGCCGCCGACAGAACCTGAAGTACTGGCTGCATACCTCACAGGTGAAAGGTCAAAGGTCACGGCGACTGGAGCCACAGACAGTCACATGGTCAGTGGTCTGTTAGCCGCCACACAGCTAACAGGTGCTAACAGTCCAGCTGCAGCATTACAAGGTGTCTCTAAACAACCTGTAGTCGTTTTCATACCAAAAAGAGCAGAACTGATCGGAGGTTCTCTCTTGTTGGGGAACACAGACGTTCTATGCACACGTTCATGTGTGGAAACCACAAACTGAGAAACTCATGTTGTGCTAAAGTTGAAGGCAAATGGATTTTTTTTCAGTTCATGAAGATGTTCCATCTGGAAGGCCTATTTACTTCTACATGTGGGGGTCCCAGGTGGTCACCTTGGTGCTGGTCCTCAGAGCTGTTAACCTTCCTGTGGGTTGGCACCTGGGCCAAGGTGTGAATAGGAGTTAAACCACCTGGAAGACTGTTATAGGTCTGACTGGTGACTCTGGTCTTTGTGGTTGATGGTAGTTCTAGTGGTCCAAGGACCTCCAAGGTGACAACCCACCAAAGGTTAAATACCTGGGACTCCCGTATCAGTTTTTAGAACTGAACAAGCCTTTCAGATGAACCGTCTTCAAGAAGTGACAAGAGGTCCAGTTGTCTTCAACTTGACCATGATGGCTGAGAACCTACACAGTCAAACTGTTTGTGTGTTCGACAGAAAATCCACCGAGCTCTGAACATGACGTACGAAGACGTGAAGCGTCAGCGAGTGGACAAAGAGAAAAGGTGATGCAACTAAATGACTCTGTAACTGAAGGTTAACTGTCAGAGTGTCAGCTGACCGACCCTGTTTCTCTGTTTGTGTTCAGCTGTAACCTGCAGAAGCCTTCGACCACTCAAGGCCCCCCCGCTCCGCTCCCTCCTGGGGGCTCAGCGAAATGGAACAACGAGACAAGTAAGGACGACGCCGCCGCCGCTGCTGCCGCTGCCAAGGACGCCCGAGACTTCAAACGAGTTCACTTCAACCTGGAGACCCTCAATACTCGCCGCCTACTCGCCCGCATTGCTGCGTCTGAAGCCAAGGGAGGTGGGGCTAAAAGTGAGGGGGAGGAGCCAGCCAAGCCGAAGACAGGTTTGATCAGCCGACCATGTGAGAATGGAGGACCAGCAGCTTCGCTTGCAAGCCTCGTGCTCTCCCTCCCCTCATCGTCATCGTCCTCCGCTACTTCTAATGTTTCGACTCGACCCAACACCACAGCTCCTCCCACTGTTACTGCAGCCCCGCCCCCTGAGATAGCCCCGCCCCAGCCTGGGGAGCTGCAGGAGCTGCAGGACCAGATTGAGGAGATGAGGGAGAAGCTGAGGACAGCTCTGGCCAGGAGGGCCGAGATCCAGACCACTCTGGCAAAACCTGTCGCTCCGGTGAACACGAACAACCTGGTCCCGGTAACCACGACAACCACAGTGACGATGACAATGACAACCACAGCCCCGCCCACTGTCTTATCCCCCATCGCATCGGCAAAACCCCTCCCTGCCAACACAAAGTGCGTGACGACCATGACAGACCCCCCTCATAAAGTCTTGTCCAAAGTCCGGCCCCTTCACAGCAGAGTGACCAATCAGAGGAGGTGATGCTCTCGGTGCGGGTCACATGACCCCCTGCACACAGCGGCCATTTTAATCAGCTGAGATTTGATAGATGAAGAGTTTCTTTTAAAAAGTGTACAACAAAGGCCGAGACGACGCAAACACACAGACTCACAACACCGATGATAACATGAATACAACTTAATCGAAACAATAAAGTCAGATTATTTATTTTTTATTTACTTTAATGGATTCGATTTGATTTCTTATACAGATTCTGATGTTTTTAAGTCATTTTACTTTTACAAATTAATTAATGTTCAGGGTAAAATGAAGATATTTTATTGCACTATCTATAAGGCTTAATGGGCTTTTACTGACACTGGGCCAAATAACACATTCATCTCCACCAGAATTCTGTCTGTCTGTCTGTTTGTTTGTTTGTTTGTTTGTTTGTTTGTTTACATGTTGGTCTTAAATTTATGTCGGATGTTATTATTATAAATTTTTTTTCATTTTGACACATTGTTGGTCTTTTTGTGGCCAAATACAAAACAAAGCAGTTTTACCTGAAGTAATAAAAAGCCCTCAGAAAATCCTGAGGCGTATTTTTTTCCAGTGATTTTATATTTGGTAATTATGAAGTCTTAGTTGAGTTTCAGGTTCGTTAAGCAGGTGGTTGAACCTGCTGCTGCTACTTTGATGAATTCTCTTTCTAGAAGCTGATTTTTTGACACGTTCCTCCTCGCAGTGTTTGAACTGTTGCTTTAACGTCGATTCAGGTTCTTTTTTTTTTTTTTTTTTTATCCTGGTGAAGAAACTGGACTCTGCAACAACGCCGTCGATAAACTGGAGGATTTTAAAATAAACTATGAAAAGTAAATGCACCAAACAAAACAAAAGACATTCAGACCAGACAAACACAGCAGGTCTGTTCACATCATGTGTTGATGCAATAACAGAGTTTGTTCTTCATGTGGAAGGGAAGAAGCAGATGGAGGATTTTTTTTAAGGGATTTTCTGCAGGTTCATTAATACGAGCTGATAATTGGAGTGAGATAAGGAATTATCAAAGGTTTTAATGGATGAAACTATTATTTCAAAAGCAAATTCATTCACACCAAAATTGGGGTTAATTAATGGATTATACCGTTAATTAAGATTAGGGTTTATTTACGTATCGTTAATTAGTGATGAGTTTAGGCATTCTCCAACAGTGTATGGACGCAATGAGCTGATGCAGTCAACTCCTGAGTTTTTGCTCTGTCACTAAAAATATATTAAAATACCTTCATATATTTGAATCCATTAATTAACCCATTTAAATGTTTTGGTTACATTGCAATTAATTAATAAATGAATGAATTTATAAGGTGAGAGATGAAGTCTGTGAAGGATGAAAATGATGAACTGCTCCTTTAAGGTCTCTGCAGGTGTGATCAACCAGGTTCAATCCACGTCTTCCTCCTGACCTGTGTTTCTGTGAGGCGTTCATGGACCCGTTTGTTTGTACCAATGAGCTGTGAGGCGTTCATGGACCATTCTCTTTGCACTGATGAGCTGTGAGGCGTTCATGGACCTGTCTGTTTAAACTGATGAGCTGCGATGCGTTCATGGACCCATCTCCTTGCAGTGATGAGCTGTGAGGCGTTCATGGACCTGTCTGTTTAAACTGATGAGCTGTGAGGCGCTCGTGGACCTGTCTGTTTAAACTGACGAGCTGTGAGGCATTCATGGACCTGTCTCCTTGCACTGATGAGCTTTGAGGTAAAGGTCTTCAGAGATCCACCGGATAGGAAGTGACACCTGACCCAGGACCCAGGTCAGACCAGGTCCAGGTTCCAGCTACTGGATCAGGTCAGATCTGGTTTGGCTGAGGGAGGTCTGACCTGAGAGTCTGTGATATCAGCTTTACTTTGATTTTTAATTTTTCAGTGTGGTTTGATTAGAACTCGACATTCTGTCTATTGATTCATTGATTTTTGCAGAACTTTACATTATTTATACAATTTGTTTTTAAAGCAGTATTTTTTCCCCTGCAATCTGTGAAGACCTCTACTGTGAGGTGTTCACTGACCTGTCTGTTTGTACAGATAAACTGTGAGGTGTTCTCTGACCTATCTGTTTGTACTGATGAACTGTGAGGCGTTCACTGACCCATGTGAACAAGGCTCCTGGACGGTTTCTGTTGATGTTGATCTTAACATAGCTTTTTTTTTTTTGAAAAAATTAAAAGAAATCAAGGGTGTTACCAAATTAAGATTTTTTTTTATTTTTATTTTTATTTTTTTAATCACAACAATTACGTGGTTGGTATCTCGCATGATTTCAGTCCAGGTGTTACATTTACTCACATGATTAGGCTATAGGCCTACCACGTGGTCACCATAAGGTCACCTTCCACATGTCAACTGGGGATCACAGAGATCAAATAGCTAATTAGACTAAACCAACATGAATTACTATAATGTTGACAAAGTAGAGTTATGGTGGCTTGCTGGCCTAACCCTGAACACTAAGCTAACCTTTAACACTAGTTAACATTACTTAGCTAAACTGTAGGGCTAAATTTAGAAACTAGCTAACTTTACTTAGCTATACTGTAATTTATGGCTAAAGTTAGAAACTAGCTAACATTAGCATTCAGTTTTAGATACTTGACCTGAATCTTAGATCATGCTTCAACACCTGGAACAGGAGTTGTTGCTGAGCAACCGATGATGAACGGATGATTTTTAATCACAATTCAATTGTCAAGTTCAAGTTAACCATTCCTTTGAATGAAAACTTGTTTAACAACCATGTTTGCGATAAATGCTGAGATATACAATTTTTGTGTTTCTCAGAAGCATACTACAGTGAATTTGAAGCCACTAGCTAGGCTACATGTGGATATTGTATTGCAGGATTGGAGATAAATGTAAAGATATTTGACACTTTCCAAATAAATACATTTAAACGGCGTATTTACATTTCATCAACGGAAAACGTGCTGGTGGATGCATGGAGCATCAATGACAGCACCACCAGTAGTTTCCTGAGGAACCATTTTCAAGAACGGTCAACATTCCGCCGTCGCCATCTTGCCACCAAACTGGGCAGAGAGGAGGCGCTTGGGACACTTCGGTGTATGTCTAAACTCGGCCTCAGAGTGACACACCTTCAATTAAACAGAACTTTCAGCCTGAATGACACGTAAACGAGTTAAATAAAAACTCAGTCCCTTCTGAAGCGACGGTCAAACGGCCGTTTGAGGAGGCATAGTGTTTGCAGTGTATATCAGTCGCAATGAGTTTTTGGCACTTCCGTGTTTGCTTAATTTTTCAGCCGTGGAGGTCCGACCGCCCCTGCTTAAGATCTGGACGCCGCCAAATGAGGTAAAAACATCTGTTGTTGGGGTAAAACATTTCTAATGTTCGATCTTTCCCGTAAAATTCAATTTTACGACCTCTTCCTTATATACGTGTCTCGAATGATTTTGTAGTACGATTTCAGTCACCCCCAAAGTGGACTGTACCATTTCGTAGCCTGTCCACTATTCCACAAAGGGCCGATGTGGCTACAGGTGTTTGTTCCAGCCAATCAAGAGCACACAGTTTGACCAATCAGCTGTCTGAAGACTGAGATCCCAGGCTGGTGAGCTTTGTGGAACAGTTTGGACATGCCAGCGTTAGATGGATGAGTGCCAGGCGGTTGATCCAGGGACTGTGTGGGTCCATAAGCAGCAGCTAACTGGCAGGTGAGCACCCACCTTATTTAATACACCTTAGTTTCTTACTGTTAGAGTTTTTTTAATTAGGCCTGTATGAGCACTCATGTTAGCTGTGATGAGTATAAGGGTTAGGGTTTGGTGAATTGATGTTAGCACGGTCTGTTTGTTTAGCATCAAGACACCAATATGACATGTTGTATATAAGCCCATGTAACCTTATGACCTGTGGTACAGTGGCCGACTAGCTGGTCAGATTCATCCTGATGTTAATATAAAGTTTATTACTTTATATTCAATGTTAGCCTGTTGTGGTTTGTTTTGTTGTTGTTGTTGTTGTTGTTGTTTTTCATAGTTATCCTCTTTCTTGTCCCTCAGATGTTCAGCAGTTTTACCTGACTTAGTCTTTGAACAGTATTGACATTCATGTGTGGTAAAGGTTACATTTTTTGTGTTGTGATGCTAAGAAAGTACTTTAATGAAGTACTATGCAGTTTTGAAGTATTTTTTTTAATTAATTTTAGGATTTCAACATAGTTTACTTAATTCATTATGACAATAATATAAAAGAAGGTTGTACAACCCTCTCAAATGATCTATTTTTCACAGTAAGTTCTACTTTCACTTTTGATTATCAAGTCTGATGTGATGATATCATGTTTAGGCCTGTAACAGTGTTTGATAGCTTAAAGCTTAATACACATAAATGAGAAGGCTGTCAGTATCTGTGATCTGCCTCATGAAGGATCTGATTGTTCCTGTTATAATTCACTGCCCTCTTGTGACCACAGTGGGCTATTACCTCTGTGTCCCGTTAACAAAAGCTGGAGCTCATCAAGCAGAGGGATCAACAGGTGCATCTTACCTGGGTTCCTTTTTTGACACAGGAACATTCAGTGTGTTGTGCTGTGCCCTTGCAGAGTCGGTTTCTGAGATATCAATAATATTACCAACCTTAAGACATGGCAGACCATCCTGAATTCACAGTTTTCACAGACTGTTTATTCATCCGTTTCACCGGAAGCCATTTTATCAGCTATATTAATCAAACTAACTGGAATCAATAAGGACCAATAGCTGATGGATCTGAGCACCTTTAGTTTCACTGGATCTGTTCAATGACCAGGATCATGTCTGGAGGAATGTTGAGATTATAATGGGTGTGTATTGCACGGAATGTTCGTGTCAGAGTGGGTGACATCATCAGCTAGAGTGGGAGGAGTCGTCTGAAACTGTCTGAAACTTTTCTCTTTTCTCGTCCTCCCGGCCACAAATTACACTCTACACACCTGATTTTTTCCACAGTTGTAGACAAACTTGTTCTGTTTCTGGCAATGTGCTCATCAAAGCAGAGAGACTGACAGAATTTAAACTGTGAGCCTCTCCATGCGGTCACATCTCTCTCTGCTCCTCATTGACTCTAATACAAAGATTTTCCGAGAGAAGCAGAAGGGGCCCCTGTTTGAAACTCACCTGTGACTCCAAAATATTTACTGTAGAAACACCAAAGTCATATCAAAGTGTTCAGGAAGTCCTTACGACGCCCACGGTCTGCTGTTTTTTCTGATAGGAGCAACCGTTTTGTCAGAATAAGCCCAAATGTGAGACCAGTGCACAGGGAGAAAATCGCCCTTTTTCTCCACGTTTCTGTCTGTCTCTGGCTAGGGTGCCTCTGTCGTCATTGGCAACCACCTCAAGTTGCCCTGGCAACCGCTGAGCCTCAGGCCAGAGCCCCTGTCTCCCAGACTACTACAGAAAAAACAGCAACAAGAGCAGATGAAAACTCGTGTTCAAAATAAGAAATAAAAGGTTACCATGTCCCTTAGTGTTGCCCTGCATAGTAAATCTAAGATGTTCCAGTTTAAGGTGTGCCATCACCCCCTCCATCTATCGTTTGTGAGATGGCGGTGTTGCTTATTCAGTAGCCCCCCATTGCCCTTTCAAAATTTCCCAGAGGAAATTTTATAGTTATTAAATATTATATTATCACAATTCAAAACAAAACAGAATGTCTCTCCCTCAGTTGTGTGGACATCGATGTGTTTATTGCACCTATGCCTTTTCTTCCCACCTCAGCTTCACTCAGACTCCATCCACTTTTCCCTGAATTTGGATTCTCTAGTCCCTGTAACTACCAACTCATGACAGCAGAGAACAATAAACCCAAGTTCAGAGTTCAGGAGCTTCTTTCACAGTCTTTGTGGCTTCAAAGGTGCTTTGTCCTCTTGTTCCCGTGCTCTAATAGAGGGTGAAGAAGAAGAGTCCCAGTAGCAGGTGGATCATACCCAGTCTGACACAACAGGCGTCACTGGTAGTGGTGGTGGTTGTGGCTGGTTGTGTCGCAGAGGTGGGGTTGTTGGTTGGGCAGTTGTGGTTGTTGGTGCAGTGGTTGTAGTTGTTGGTGCAGTGGTTGTAGTTGTTGGTGCAGAGGTTGTGGTTGTTGGTGCAGCAGTGATTGCAGTTGTTGGTGCAGTAGTTGTGGTTGTTGGTGCGGTGGTTGTAGTTGTTGGTGGTGCAGTTGTAGTTGTTGGTGCAGTGGTTGTGGTTGTTGGTGCAGTGGCTGTAGTTGTTGGTGGTGCAGTGGTTGTAGTTGTTGGTGGTGCAGTTGTAGTTGTTGGTGCAGTGGTTGTGGTTGTTGGTGCAGTGGCTGTAGTTGTTGGTGGTGCAGTGGTTGTAGTTGTTGGTGCAGTGGTTGTGGTTGTTGGTGCAGCAGTGGTTGTAGTTGTTGGTGCAGTGGTTGTAGTTGTTGGTGCAGCAGTGATTGCAGTTGTTGGTGCAGTAGTTGTGGTTGTTGGTGCAGTGTTTGTAGTTGTTGGTGGTGCAGTGGTTGTAGTTGTTGGCGCAGTGTTTGTAGTTGTTGGTAGTGCAGTGGTTGTAGTTGTTGGTGCAGTGGTTGTAGTTGTTGGTGCAGTGTTTGTAGTTGTTGGTAGTGCAGTGGTTGTAGTTGTTGGTGCAGTGGCTGTAGTTGTTGGCACAGTTGTAGTTGTTGGTGCAGTGGTTGTAGTTGTTGGTGCAGTGGCTGTAGTTGTTGGTGGTGCAGTTGTAGTTGTTGGTGCAGCAGTGGTTGTGGTTGTTGGTGCAGTGGTTGTAGTTGTTGGTGCAGTGGTTGTGGTTGTTGATGCAGCAGTGGTTGTAGTTGTTGGTGCAGTGGTTGTGGTTGTTGGTGCAGTGGTTGTAGTTGTTGGTGGTGCAGTGGTTGTGGTTGTTGGTGCAGTGGTTGTAGTTGTTGGTGCAGCAGTGGTTGTAGTTGTTGGTGCAGCAATGGTTGTAGTTGTTGGTGCAGCAGTGGTTGTGGTTGTTGGTGCAGTGGTTGTGGTTGTTGGTGCAGTGGTTGTAGTTGTTGGTGCAGTGGTTGTAGTTGTTGGTGCAGCAGTGGTTGTAGTTGTTGGTGCAATGGTTGTAGTTGTTGGTGCAGCAGTGGTTGTACTTGTTGGTGCAGTGGTTGTGGTTGTTGGTGCAATGGTTGTAGTTGTTGGTGCAGTGGTTGTGGTGGTTGGTGCAGTGGTTGTAGTTGTTGGTGCAGTGGTTGTAGTTGTTGGTGCAGTTGTGATTGTAGTTGTTGGTGCAGTGGTTGTAGTTGTTGGTGCAGCAGTGGTTGTGGTTGTTGGTGCAGTGGTTGTAGTTGTTGGTGCAGCAGTGGTTGTGGTTGTTGGTGCAGTGGTTGTAGTTGTTGGTGCAGTTGTGGTTGTAGTTGTTGGTGCAGTGGTTGTGGTTGTTGGTGCAATGGTTGTAGTTGTTGGTGCAGTGGTTGTGGTGGTTGGTGCAGTGGTTGTAGTTGTTGGTGCAGCAGTGGTTGTAGTTGTTGGTGCAGTGGTTGTGGTTGTTGGTGCAGTTGTGGTTGTAGGTGCAGTGGTTGTAGTTGTTGGTGCAGTTGTGGTTGTGGTTGTTGGTGCAGTTGTGGTTGTAGTTGTTGGTGCAGTGGTTGTAGTTGTTGGTGCAGAGGTTGTAGTTGTTGGTGCAGTGGTTGTAGTTGTTGGTGCAGTGGTTGTAGTTGTTGGTGCAGTTGTGGTTGTAGTTGTTGGTGCAGTGGTTGTAGTTGTTGTGCAGCAGTGGTTGTGGTTGTTGGTGCAGTGGTTGTAGTTGTTGGTGCAGTGGTTGTGGTTGTTGGTGCAGTTGTGGCTATGGTTGGTGCAGAGCTACAGAGGTCGGTGTCGCAGCAGGTTGGACCACTGCTGATGGTGCCCACAGTCTCCAGGAAGGGCAGGCTTCCCAGGCTGGCAGCAGCAGCACACATGTTTGATGATGCACAGCCAAAGGCTGGAGAGGTTGTGGAGCCACTTGTCACTGCAGACGAAAGACTGTTATTGTATAAAGTCACATAATGTTTGTGAATTCAACTCAACAGTTTCCAGCTCTCATTGGACAATGGTTCGACCCAGTGTTATTTGATTTACAGCGAAAGACAATTATTGATAATCATGCAGTCAGGACAGATGTGACTAAAAGAGAACACTCACCATAGGCTTGAAAGCAGCGGTCCTCTGATTCACTACATGGTAATGCATATGTGCACTGAGACGTGGCAGGGTCACAAATCAAACATGCCAGGGTGCCGGGGTCCTGAGCAGCAGGGACTGAAACAGAAAGCAAGTATCATAAAATGAAAACACGGTTTCCAGTATTCTTCCCTCATCTTTTTAATCTGGTCTTGAGTAAGGCCGCAGCCTCCCCTGTACTTACAGGATAAAATGTGAGAGTTGCAGTCATCTGTGCTGCAGCACTCAGCTGATGCCAGTGCACCTTGAACACCCAGGGTCACTGAGAATGTCTGAGAACCTGTGGCTGGACACAGGGAGGACGCTGCACAGCTCCTGATGATCTGCTGCGTTTGAGTTCCACCTGTAAAAGCTACAGTCCAAAGTACAGTTTGTTAATGTTGATGGAAAACGCACATGTACTTTACTAAAAAGTAATGGACGGCATGAAGAGGAGACTACCTGAAATATAGGCCGTTACACACATGGTCTCTGAGGTACATGTGACTGATGATGTCATTGAACACGACTGATCTGTGCACGTCACACAACTCAGTGCTCGAGCTGCAGTGGAGAGAGAAAGAGAAGTGAAAGGTGTGTCAGTCTGTAGAGTTACAGGTTTGATAAAGCTCAGGAACCACCCCACCCCTGCTGCAACACCACCTGCCTCAGGTGGTCTGATCACAGGTGAGTTCTGGTGTCCACACACCCAAGACTCGTTCAGGATGCATCTGAGATCTACTGACGTCCACTCTGAAGGACCGCCCGCTCTGCCGACGTCCTCTCTGAAAGAACGCCTGCTCTACCGACGTCCACTCTGAAGGACCGCCCGCTCTACCGACGTCCACTCTGAAGGACCGCCCGCTCTACTGAAGGACCGCCGCTCTACCGGCGTCCTCTCTGAAGGACCGCCCGCTCTACCGGCGTCCTCTCTGAAGGACCGCCCGCTCTACTGACATCTTTGCTATTTTCAAACGGACAAAACTTAAAAATGAAACTTTGAACTCTGAGGTCACACAAACACATTGTGACAGATCCATCGGTTGATTGGCTAAAAACAACGTCTGATCACAGTGATCAATCGAGGTCTTGTAAATCACTTGAACAGACACTCGCTGTGATTGATCGCTGATGACGCAGGTTAATATCAGGTGGGAGCAGGACCAAAGATTTTAAGATGCAGTGGTTGCTATGGAGACAAAAGTGTCACGTGTTGATTGAAATAATTCCTCTTCTTCTTCTTTTTTTTAGCTGTAGTTTTTATTCCTCTGTGTAACGCCAGTCGTCTCATACCCGCGGAGCTCTACAGGAAGAAGAGGTGGTCTTACCTGAGCCGGCGAGCGCCCAGACCAGAGTCAGAGAGAGGATCAGCTTCATGATGAAGAGCAGGTGAGCGCTGCAGGTCGGTTTACCTGGATGGTGACAGTGCAGCCGATCACCCTGCTGGACTTTATGTACTGATCAAGTGCTGAAGGTGCATCATGTGAGCGTGCGTCAGGGTTTGGGTGTGTTCCCGGTTCTTACGGCAGAATCATTCAGTCATCTCTTTTGTTCGGCGGAAACCTTTTTCACGCCCTTTATTCACCAGTGTTTATATGTACGAATGAATGAGAACCAAAACCAGGATGATGAAGGTTAAATTCCTGAAACCCACATGTAAATGAAGGTCATGACATTTTTTCTCTCCGCTGTTTTGGTTTCTTGTCCATCCACCTCTAGTGTTTCACACAGTGTGTTCTCCTCAGTCCAGGACGGTCCACTACCTCCTGATGATCAGACACCTCGGGGCATTATCCTGCTCACGCCATGGCCACTCACCAAAGAAATCAATATTGACTCAATGTTTTATTCTTTTATGTGTATAGTTGAAATCAGATGAAGATTTTCACAAGCCACAGCTGAGCGGACTGATTGATACGTCTCGTCTGCAGGTGAGAAGAAGGAGAGCGGCTGCAGGTGCAGCAGCGTAGAGCCACAGTGACTCTGCTGCAGCCTCAGAGATGACCAGCGAGGGGAAGTGAGATGATGATGATGATGATGATGATGATGATGGCTTAACACACACACACACATGGGACTTCTTACCGCTTGTGTGTTACAGACTCTGGTGGTCATGATGCGCTGAAGAAAACTCTGAGTCTCTGTTGCCATGGTTACCGACTAGCGTTTGAGCCAGCGCAAACATATTTAGAGCTGTCATCAGGAAATTTGTCGGGAACGTCTTCGTGGGTTTCCGTTACCACTTTCTAACGGACACCCCGCAGCCAATCAGACCTGAGGATTCACCAGACCATGGTATGAGTTCACTAACAGACTGAGCAGACCTTGAAAACTGTGAAGTCAGTGACACGTACAAGTGGGAAATAGATAAATGGATTGTGAGGTCACAGTGACCTTGACCTTTTGACACTATGGTGAACACATGAAATGTTTATGAGGATATGATTGACATACAGAAACCTGGACTGTACCTGACTGTATAAAGAGGTGTTCAAGACCACCACCGGTGTGTGTGTGTGTGTGTGTGTGTGTTATAATCAGAACCCAGATCCTGCACATGATGTTTGTTTGTTGCATGTGTAAGATATAAAATCACCTGGGTGGAACAAAGAACAGCAGCAGCAGCAGCACTTCAGACCGTTGTTGTTGTTGTTTCCAGTTGGACGCTGTTTTGACGAGCAGGAAACAGACTGACATACCTGCACCGCCCTCCCTCACAGCTCACACTCTGCCATCACAACATTAATCACTGACAGTGTTTACATACGCAGGCGGACTGCGGTCCCTTAGCTCCGCCCACTGTGGCAGCTGTCTCACCTGTCAGGTGTCTGGTCAGCGCTCTCCGTCCTGACTCTGAGGTCTGCATGTCTGAATCTGTCCCCACCAGGTGTCCAGGGCTGAGACGGATAACTTCAGCTCCACTGAGCCGGTTCTCTCTGTCAGCTCAATTGGTTTCACTCAGCTTCATCAGGCGAGTCACCACATCACCAGCTGACCAGTAAAATAAGTTATTTAACTTTAAACTCAGCGCTTTGATTCAGAAAAACGTGTTGATGAATGTTACCGTGTATGGTGACTTCACTGACCGTGGTTTGCAGTGGGAAAAACAACAACTTTTGGAAAAATAAATAAATAAATAAAACTCCAGGGCTGAAAGTTTGAATATCCAAGTGTTGCACCGAGTGCCATGTAACGTGTTAAACTTTTTTAGGCCCATTACAACTGGATATTGTACGTTTAAGTGCTGACGGCAAGTTAAACAAAGAGCTGCTTGTTATGGTTCAATCACAGCAGGTTGTTTTTCTGTCTCATTATGTACGAGTTCTTAGTCCTGCGGCTAATCAGGCCAGTTAATCAATACGTCCAGAGGAAACACAGCATTGTACCGAAGGAGGCGCTGCCTTGTTCTTGCTCATTGCCACACCTGTTGTTCACCTGATGCTGCTTTCTATTTATACCTTAATAAGTAATTGAAAATCAACCGTACGTCTTCAGCAGGTGGTGTGTCATGCACACGCCCGTCCTCTCAGTGTGACATCTGATTTTCTTTGATCTGTGTTGAGACACGTCAGTTTGTTTCAAAGGAAAAACAGTGGGTGTGTTTTATTATTATTGATTTATTATTGATCACTGCAGCGTCAGTTCACTGTCAGTTCATCAGCTCTTGATTTGAATTTCACACGTAAAACAAACACAAACACATTGAATAAAGTCTCTTTACACCTGCACACCAGTCACAGACGTGTGAGTGTGTGTTCACAGCTTTCTCTTCAGTGCACATGTGGGAAAATGACCAACTGTTGGTTTGACCATGAGACTTTCCCTCGTTATCACCTGCTCACAGACAGATTCAGTTTCCTCACGTCGTCGTTTGGGTTGAAAAGGTGACGATCACTTACAGAAACTTTCAAGGTCGTTTTTATTCTTTAAAGTTTTTGCTCCTTTAAACTGAGGGTCTCGAACCTTTTGGAGGATGACTGGTGATTTGTGAAACGGAGCCATGACCTGTCCCTCTTCGTTGTCTTTTCGGCTCTTAGTTTTGCAGAGTTGCAAGAAAATCCTCAATTTCTCCACACATTCGGTTTCTCCGTCTCTCTTTAATCCTCTCCAGGATACTGATGCTGTTGGCACGGTAGACAGACTGGACTGGTATGGCTGCTGCCCTCATGTGGTATCTGATGGAGTCGTGGGTCCTCCTATGGGTGAAATGTAAATGCTTTGCATACTGATTGTAGATCATCTGAGTAGCACTAGGATCTAGAGGACTTTGTAGCAGCTCCTCGTAGATCCGGTCAGCCTCAGCTCGGCCGTGGTCTGATCGTCCGTATATGTTTGCGAGGGATATTTTCTTTCTGAGTGAAGAATCAGGGTAAAGAGAAATCACTTCTTTGTGGAGAGCGATGGCTCTGTCGATCATGCTGTTCTCCAGAGGACTGTCGCTGTCGGAGTAGATTCTTTTTTCGTAGCAGACTGCAGCACGCCTCTTCAGGTAACGTTCCTCTGGGTGTCTTTCCATTGCCCCCTCTGCCAAATGAATGGCCTCATCCTCAGATATGTAGTGTCTATAGACCCTCAGTATGGGTTCGATACCGCTGTAGCTGCTGACTGGCTTTCTCAAAACCTTTCTGGCCAGCTCACGGGCCTCACCTTCAACTCTTTGACCCTTTTTGGCACAAGCTTCGAGGTACACAGCAGCGAGGTACAGGTTCTCGGGGTCGTGTTGCTTGGCGATTTTCATTTTCTCAAAGATGTCATCCCCGGGGTTTTGATGCTCTTGTCCAACGGATTTACTAACGCCAACACGTGGCTGGTCTGCCACTCCACCATGTCCGGCTGCATCCTGACGGCTCTCTGGAAGAGATCTGCAGCCAGCAGCTTTTTGTCTGCGCCAAACTTCATCAAAGTCCAGCCTTTTTCAGCGTAGACCTCCGGGTGGAGCTCGTCCTGCACTGGGGACGGATACTCGTTCATTAGCTCGTCGACCTTTGACAAGCAGGCCTGGCTCTCAGCTTGTTCACTCTGATAGTAGTGCAGCCAGGCCTTGTTTCCATAGTTGACCACCAACCAGGGGCCCTCATCTGAGACAGTGTTTCTCATCTGGCGGAAGGCCTCTGCAGCCCTGCTGAAGAAACTCCAGGCCTGTTCGATGCACCCCAGCTTGTAATGGATGAACCCTTGCAGGTTGTAAATGTGACCCAACCAACTGTTTCCCTCCTCAGGCCCGATGTCTTCCAGATTGTCCCTGAGATGGTACAGTTTGTGCCGTTTAGGCTCCAGGTCCCAGGTGAAGTGGCACTGCAGGGCCTCCAGTCTGGCCTCCAGGGCTGTTTGACTCTGAGCAGAACTGGTGGAGAACACAAGGAGGAACATTGTTTCATGGAATAAAAACAGAGGGAGGGAAGGAAGGAAGGAAGGAAGGAAACAGAAGAAGAAACTGAGGACGACTGAAGAAGGTGATAAAAGTGAGAAAGGAAGGAACTTTGAAAGAAAGAAATGAAACAAAATGCTCGAATGGATGATGTAATATCAGTGATGTCACAGAGCACAGGTACGACGAAGCAGCGACTCACCTCATGGTCGGGCTGGTCTCAGTGGTTTTCTGTGCAGCCCTCTGTGACCAGCTCTTTATGTGTCGTCTGCTGCTGCTGCTGCTCTGGGTGGAGCTCCATAAAATCATTAATGTTCAACTTTTATGGAGCTGTAAACAACAGGATGTTGAGGTTAGACTTTCGTTTCCCACTAAAGACGCCCTGAAACGGCTCACGGAGCGCTGCTCAGGTGCACGTCCTGTTAAACGTCTGGTAAAAACACAAAGCTGGCGAGGAGCTCAAGTTGTCAGGGACTTTGATTGATATCTGATTGACGTAGAGAACGGCCTGATGGGTTGTTGACAGCTGCACCCTTCAGCTGCAATTGTAAATGAACAATTAAAGCTGGAAACAAACATTTTTCATTTAATGAGGCCTTTAACATTAAGGTTCAGACACACGCCCTCAGTCCCTCAGCTCTGAGCTCAGATAACTGTGTTTCTGACGTCCTGAGTCAAGACCAGTGGAGCCAAAGTCCAAAGTCTTAACTTTGAGGCTGGATGTGCCAATCTGAGTTTTCCTCTGACACGTCACGCTGCCACAAAGCAGAAGCCAAAAGGCTCAAGTCCAAGTGCGTCCTGACTCACGCTACACGTTGAGATCAAAGTCGAGCTGCAGGCCTGTAAAAGCCACAGGAACTCCTCGTTCAACTGAACCTTTGTGACTGAACTCCTGGTGATCACAGACCATCGGTTTCAGTTCACCGCACCAGGCCTTGGTCCAGGCCGACTCCTGCAGTGCTCCTCTGGCGGGCCTCGCCTCATGTCCGGTGACAGCCTGACGGTCTGGTCTTCTGTCTGCGATATTCATGGATCCCTACTGGAGATCCACGATCACCTGAATCCTATTCTGGAAGTGGAGGTGGACCCCCTCACTCCTGAATCACTCTGGATAAAAATGTCTGACTAAATGAGTTCATATCATGTAAATACGTTGGTGTAGTGTTTGTGCGTCATCGGGCAGATGAGCAGTTTCACCTCCTGTGGCCTTGAGCACGTATTTAATCAGATGTGTTCAGCTTGTCTGACAGCTGTGAGAGCTGTGAGAGCTGATGACAGTGATGCACTGACGCAACGATGAAATGCTGTCATGAAAAGTAACCAGGATGAAGTCACAGCCTGATGTAACATCTGTACCTGTGTAAAGTAAAAGGTAGCAGGACGTGCAGCCGCTCTGTTGAACCTCCACGGCTCACCTGTCCGTGAGAGGCACCGGCCGCTCTGCTGAACCTCCACGGCTCACCTGTCCGTGAGAGACACCGGCCGCTCTGCTGAACTTCCACAGCTCACCTGTCCGTGAGAGACACCGGCCGCTCTGCTGAACCTCCACGGCTCACCTGTCCGTGAGAGACACCGGCCGCTCTCTTGAACCTCCTCAGCTCACCTGTCCATGAGAGACACCAGCCGCTCTGCTGAACCTCCACGGCTCACCTGTCCATGAGAGACACCAGCTGCTCCATCACAGACTGGATCATGTCTCATGCAGCTTGGTGTAGTTCATTGATGATCCTGCGGGGGGCAGCATTGAGTCCGGCAGCGTCGATGCTGCTGAGATGAACAGCGCGAGGAGGAGAAGAAGAAGAAGACGCAGCGTGGTGACGTCGTTTCCCCTGCGACGCTAACACCGCGCATGTAGCATGTAACAGCGGTGTGAAGCCGCTTTACGGGGTTTTTCCGCACGTGAATCAGCGATGTTTGGATCCGCGACGCCTCTGTGAGTGCGGGTGTAGGTGTGTGGTGTGAGGGCGGAGGCGTGGGGCGGGTGAGACTCTGGCAGCAGTGGCTCCCCCCCCGCAGGGAAAGCGCCCTGTTAGTTAGCCAGCGGTAGGCAGAGCTGGTGACCCGCCGCTGTGCTCCGAGCTCTCCCGGGTGACGATGTGACGGGCGGCCGCGTCCCGGCGCTGTGTTGTTGTGCAGCGGTGCATGTCCCGGCCGCAGCGGGCGGAGGCTCGGAGCTCTGTGTCGGCGGCCGTCGGTGTCCGGGATGGAGACCTGGACCCCCAACCCCGAGCCAAGCCCTTCATCCCGCGTCAACAAAGGAGCTTGTACCTCACCTGGAAATACAAACTGACCAACAAGAGGACGATCCGTCGGTTCTGTCAGGTGAAGTAAACCCACAGGGTTGTGTTGTGTGATGCACACAGCTGCACACACACAGCTGCACACACACAGCTGCACACAGAGCTACACACACCTTTAACCTGCTCCTTGTTGTTGTCTGACTGCAGGTGTTGTCAGGTGACTCATCTGTTTTGTGTTGTTGTTGTTGTTGTTGTTTTCCAGTGACTCTTAAAAACTCAGTTTAAGACTTGCCTTGATCATTTGCAGCAGCTACAAACTTTCTGACCCTGTTCTGACCATGAGCCCAAAACCAACCCAGCGCAGTGCTGTCAGACACACCGCAGACACACTGATGCTGAGAGACAGAGGCGGCGCTGTGCCGGTGGGGACGTGCTCGTGTCTCTTCAGAACCTGGGACCCTGTGTTTTACCACCAGCAGCTCCTCATAGTTTGTTTGAATTGATGCATGTCTGCGACATAAGCAGGAGAAGTTGAAGCCGGCCCCCGGGGGGGGGTGGAGATAAGCTGGGCCCTGTCCGGCTCAGACGTCTGATGAAGACGTGGTGATGAAGGCTTAGCTGGAGGCAGCGGCTCCATGTAGAAACAGAGATGAACTAGAGTCATGAGAAGTGATTGAGGCCAGGTTTCTAAGTGAATGTGGTGTTTCTGCCCCCCCCCCAGGCCGGTGCCGTGCTGTTCCTGCTGATAACCGTCATCGTCAACATTAAACTCATCTTGGACACCAGGAGAGTCGCTAACGAAGAAGCAGCAGCCCAAGAATATGGTGAGAAAAGTGTCACTCTTCACCTGTCACGGTCCAGGTGTGTATCAGGGTTTACACAGGTGGAGTGTACACCCACCTCTGTCTGTGAGGAAAACACCAGTGGGCGGTGTCAGTGTCAGATGTGGAGTGTGTGTCAGGTGCTTCCCCTCGGTGTTCACTCAGTGTAGGAGCTGGACGCATTGAAAAGTAAAGGCTGTGTAAACCTGAGAACACGTGAGCTGTGAGGATCTGTCCCACACAGAGGGACGTCTTCTCCTGTGTCAAGTGTTAACGTTCACCGTGTGACCTCCTGATCCTGGTCTCATGCTCCTCAGAGGATGCAGCGCCCAACATGGAGACCCCCCGCAGGCGGCGAACGGACGCAAGGTCCTGGACATCGAGGTGTACTCCAGCCGCTCCAAGGTCTACGTGGCTGTGGACGGAACCACTGTGAGTTAAAACAATAATAAATCAGGCTGCCCCCCCCCCCCCCCCCCCCCCCGCCTGCAAAGAGCGGCAGACTGGCCCTGTTGTTCTTGTGTCAAACTGGTCTGGACTCTGCTGGTCCTCTGCAGGTGCTGGAGGACGACATGCGTGAGCAGGGCAGAGGGATCCACGTCATCGTCCTCAACCAGGCGACGGTAAGAACCTGCTGCTTCTGCTCTCCGTGTCCGAGCTCGTCCAACCGCTTTCTCTCTTCTCTGTTTCACCGGCTTCCTCTCAAACTGCAGCTGATCTGCCAATATCAATGATCAATGCAGTGATAGAGCTCCTGGTGCTTTTCTTCTGACGCCATGTTAACTCTGTGCCTCAGGGTCACGTCATGGCCAAGAGGATATTTGACACCTACTCGCCCCACGAGGACGAAGCCATGATCCTCTTCCTCAACATGGTGACCCGCGGTCGGGTCCTCATCTTCACCATCAAGGTCAGTCGCCGCCTCTGTCTCCACCGTTGAGTGGGACGTCCGGTGTTTTGAGAACCGTGTGTGTTTCCGTCCTGCAGGACGAGGGAACGTTCCACCTGAAGGACGCCGCCAAGAACCTGCTGAAGACTCTGGGCAGCCAGGCGGCGCTCAACCTCAGCTGGAGGGACATGTGGACGCTGGTGGTGAAGAAAGGAGGTAGAGCACTTACGGGTTATGTTTGAGAACTTCTCCCAGTCAGAGGAACTGACTCCTCTTTCAGATAGTCTGTGTCATATCCGTCGGTCACTGTGTCGACCTGCTGCTGCTGTGTCCAGGTCAGGTGTACGGAGAGAAGCACTCCAAGTCTCCGGCTCTGTCCACCTGGGGAGACCCGGTGCTGCTGAAGACCGAGGTGCAGCTCACGGCCTCTGAAGGTAAAGACGCCGCTCCAGCCCGCGTAAACGCTGTGTTTCATATGTGTGGTGGCTGCGTCACGTCTGAGCGTGTCGCTCCGTCCCGCAGAGGCAGAGTGCCACTGGGCCGACACGGAGCTCAACAGGAGGAGGAAGCTGTTCTGCAGCAAAGTGGAAGGATACGGCAGCATCTGCAGCTGCAAGGACCCGGCGCCCATCGAGTTCAACCCCGACCCGGTGAGACCTCACACCCTCACCCTGTTCACACCAGTCACTCCACGCTCAGGAGTGTAGTGATCATGGGACCGATGCTACATAATCCACAGATCTCACAGCTTCGTTTCAGGGTCTAACCTCTGGTGACCTTCAATCAATCAGTTTTTATTTACACAGCAAATAAATCGAGTGCAAAGTGCTTCACAGTTTGTATGTGTCCAGTTCAAACAATAAAAGATGAGAATACATCATTGAAATAATGATGAAAGAGACGAGATGAAGAGCACGAGATAAAAACACCGACGTACAACCAGCACAGGCACAAGCAGCAATAACCACAGAGCTTCTCTTTCTCCTTCCAGCTCGTCAACAACAACGTCTTCAACGTCCCTGTGGCCGTTATAGCGGGAAACAGACCCAACTACCTGTACAGGTGCGATCGCATCTCCCACCAGCAGCATTCAGTCAGGTTTCACCTCCTCTGTCTTTGACAGGAAACACACACCCGCATGTTCCAGTTGCTCCTGTGTCTCCATATAAACCAAGCTCCTGTCAGAATCTGATGGCGTGAGTTTTGTTTGTCTCCAGGATGCTGAGGTCACTTCTGTCGGCGCACGGCGTCAACCCTCAGATGATCACCGTCTTCATCGACGGATATTATGAGGTAGCCGCTTTATCTCCTTCTGGGTTTTAATCGGTGCAGCGTTACGGTGACAGCACTCACAGATTCAGCAGCAGTAGTCAGAACTACGGTGGCCCCACTGGGTCAACTCTGCGGAGCTCAAGTGAAGCTCTTATTATGATCAGGGCTGATCACAGTTAATGAGATGATCACTCTCTAAACGCTGCACCATGAACACGCTCTGATATAGATGAACTCTGGTGAGAAGGCACGGTAACCATGGTGATTAGTGACGGAGACTCATGAACGTCAGTCGATACTGATGTGTAGTTATGATGATGTCACTGACTCAGGGTCGTTTTCTTGTTTTCACTGTTTGATGAGTCAAAAGACCTGATTGGATGAAAGAGCTCATAGATAACTGATAGATGATCAATGGATAACTGATAGATAGATGATCGATGGCTGCAGGCCTGGAGCTGACGCGCCTCTGTGTGTTTGTGGCCAGGAGCCCATGGACGTGGTGGAGCTGTTCGGACTCAAGGGAGTTCAACACACGCCCATCAGCATCAAGAACGCCAGAGTGTCGCAGGTAAACGTCGTCAGCTTTACTGCACAGGTGAAACCCCGGCCTCGGGTTGTCATGGTAACCGAGCCCTCGTTTCTGACCGTTTTGTCTGTTCTGTGTGTCGCAGCACTACAAGGCCAGTCTGACGGCAACCTTTAACCTCCACCCAGTGAGTTCACTGTCCACGCACTTTAAAATTTGACCTGTTGATGTTTTGACTGTGAGCTAATGAATTGATTATTGATTATCAGTTGTTATCACGGTCAGAAACTCAGTGTTTTTTGTTTTTTCTCAGGACGCCAGTTATGCCATCGTTCTGGAGGAAGACCTGGACATCTCCATCGACTTCTTCAGGTACGTTTGTTTTGTCCTGAATGTGTGGATGCTGCCTGCAGACATCCTCACAGTGACCACCAGGGGGCAGCAGAGCCTGCTGGACACGTCTCACATCAGTGTTGTTCTTGTTCTGCTGAGAGAGTCCTTCCACACTGTAAAAGATATACATGCTTTTATTTTGAAGGTCTAAAGTGAACTAACTTCTGATCTCTTTGATTTTCTGCAAAATCTGAAGTTTGACAAACTCAAAGAAAATCTGATGCTTCTGTCTTTTCTCAGAGTCAATACACTAACTGATGAATACACTGCGCCTGCAGGGTGGAGGGAGTTTCT
This sequence comes from Caranx melampygus, assembly GCA_019059645.1. NCBI lineage: Eukaryota > Metazoa > Chordata > Actinopteri > Carangiformes > Carangidae > Caranx > Caranx melampygus. The sequence continues at coordinate 29,973 of JAFELL010001928.1, forward strand.
GCTGACGGTGCTGATGGAGCTGAGTGTGTGTTTGTGTGTTTGTCTTCCAGTTTTCTGAGTCAGACGATTCACCTGCTGGACGAGGACGACAGCCTGTACTGCATCTCGGCCTGGAACGACCAGGTGAGCTTCACTGGGTTCAGAGCAGGGGTGTCGAACGTACGGCCCCTGGGCCCCTGAGTCTGTTACATAAGGGCGGTGTTGGTGTCAGAGCAGCAGCTCCGTCAACAACATGTGACCTGATTCATCAGTTTTCTTTTGACCGAGGGAGAAACTGAGCTTCATCCTGGATGTAGAACATCTGAACATCAGGTTTCTGTTCTTGCTGGACAACCTGAGGGAAACTTGTGTCACTGACTCCTCCTCCTTCTCCTCCTCCTCCTCCTCCTCCTCCTCCTCTTGTTCAGGGCTACGAGCACACAGCGGAGGACCCAGCCCTCCTCTACAGAGTGGAGAGCATGCCTGGTCTGGGCTGGGTGCTGAAGAAAAGCCTCTACAAGGACGAACTGGAGCCAAAATGGCCGACACCCGAGAAGGTGCAGGAGTTTTCTTTACCTCGCTCGATCGCTGCTTCTCCTCTCTCTGTGTGTTTCAGTGTTTCCCTCCGGCTGCAGGTGTCGGGTCACACGCTGAGCCGCGTGTCGTTTTCCCAGCCTCCATTCAGCAGCTCTGCTTTTCTTTACACAACGATACTCTCACACGAACCTGTGCATCAGTTGTTGTGGTTTAATTTTCTTGCACGTCACCTCCTTCCTGCTCCTCCGTCACCTCCCACTTGTGATAACGTTATGATCTCATCAAAACCCGCATGGCGACTCTCTGCTGTCGCACTTATCCGCTCAACACAGTATAACTGTAGACTGATGTGACTTCTGTAACACTCAGTTCAGTTCACGCTGACGGCAGCTTTCTTCTTCTACTGCTGCCAATCAATCAATCAAACTTATTTGTAAAACAGTTGAGGAAACGCTATTTAGACTCAACACCTTGCAGGTAGCACAGTGAGCAGTGGGGAAAACACGGAGTGGGTGAAAGTAAGCCAGAGGAGATAAATGGCACAAAATGAAAGGAATGAAAACAGTTCAGAATAACCTGCAGCGGCAGACGAGCGCCTGCGCAGACTCACTGTTGCCCCTGCAGGTCAGTTGTATAACTGCTCTGACTCTCCTGTCCTGTGGTGTGGGTGTGCCGCAGCTGTGGGACTGGGACATGTGGATGCGCATGCCGGAGCAGAGGAAAGGCAGAGAGTGCATCATCCCCGACGTGTCGCGCTCGTACCACTTCGGCATCATCGGCCTCAACATGAACGGATACTTCCACGTAAGAGCTCCAAGAAAGAACAGAGTGTCAGTTATTCAACAAATGTCAGTTAAACCCCCCCTGACCGTGCTGCACCCCCCCTCCCTCCGTCTGCTCCGTCCTGTAGGAGGTCTACTTCAAGAAGCACAAATTCAACACTGTTCCCAATGTGCAGCTGAAGAACGTTGACAGGTGTGTGTGTGTGTGTGTGTGTGTGTGTGTGTGTGTGTGTGTGAGAACGCTCTACGACTGATCAGAACAAGTGAAGAAGAGTAACTCTGTTGTCTTCCTGCTCCACAGCTTGAAGAAAGAAGCTTACGAAGTGGAAATCCAGAACCTGCTGAAGTGAGTCATGTGATCATTCGACCTGCTGGTGATTCTTGTTCATGTCAGAAATGTTATTATCTGAGTAGATAAAACCAGAAACCAGAGGCTCAGGCTGGTCAGAGGTCATGAGTCCGTTACTGTAAATAAAAAACTACAAAGATGGCGGCTGTGTGACTCCAGGGAGGCGGAGGTGCTGGACCACAGTAAGAACCCGTGTGAGGACTCATTCCTTCCAGACTCTGAGGGAAGATCTACGTCATGTTCATCAAGATGGAGACGGAGACGGACACGTCCACCTGGACAGAGCTCGCCAAGGTACGGGAGGTCAAAGGTCAAAAGCTCAAAGGGCAGGAAGTGTTGAGTCTCAGTCTCCACCTGTGATAATCACACCTGTCTGCGTGTCTCCTGGTCAGTGCCTCCATGTGTGGGACCTGGACGTGAGAGGAAACCACCACGGCCTGTGGCGGCTCTTCAGGAAGAGGAACCACGTGCTGGTGGTGGCCACGCCCATCTCGCCGTACTCGTGAGTAGAACCAGACTTTATTTAAGCCCGTGTGTGTCTGCACACACCTTTACACACAGCTGTAAGGTGTGAGGCGTTCACAAACACCACGACATGGTAATGTCCTGATGCTCTGATCTGTGATGGGATGGATGGATGGATGGATGGATGGATGGATGGATGGATGGATGGATAGATAGGAATAAGTTGGATCCTACAAAATAAAACATTTCCATATTACTACCTTGATACCAGTTACGATAACAACAAGCCCCTCCCCCCAAACATGACCACGCCAAACATGTGACTGTCTCTTCCTGTCCTCTCTCTCTCTCTCTCTGTCTCCCTCTGTGTGTCTTTGTCTCTTGACCAGTGTGAAGAAACCAGCCGGTGTTGTTCCCATTCATCTAGAGCCTCCACCCAAAGAAGAGGGAGCACCAGTGGAGCAGATGTAGACACACACACACACACACACACACACACACACAGACCCGCCTTAACACTTCTCCACTAACAATGACCAGCCTGGGACCTACAAACTACACCACCGGCTCTTTCCTGGATGTTGAACTTGTGAACAAGAGGAATTCTGGGAAGCGGAGTTTGTATTGTTTCTACACAGCAGAGGGATTCACACTACAGACTGTCACAGACTGTCACTGACTGCACCGCCTGCGTCGTCTGGGCGACGAGGAGCGTTGAGCTGCTGCTGAACTGGGGTTGTTTTTGTTTTGTTTTGTTTGGTTTGTTTGTTTTTGGTTTCACGGGGCCCCCGAACGCCACATGACCTCTGGCCGGAGCCGTCGGCCGTTACCATGACGACAGTCTGTTGGGTTTGGTTGGAGCTGTAACGGTACACACGAGACAAACTACTGAGGGCTTTGTCCATCTCATACACGTTTAACTTATCTCTATTTATTTTCCAGCGGTCGGTCGAAGTGAGTTCAGTGGTCGGTTTGTTTGTTTGTTTGTTTGTTTGTTTGTTTGTTTTTGACAAACACTTATGGATTTGTCAGTGTGTGTTTTAAGAGCCTGACGTTTACAGTGGGTGAAACAGCGATGTATATAAACGCATATCTATTTTTTGATGAAAACTTTGAAGGGTCAGTGAGTAGATGGGTTTTACTGTGCCTGAGAGACACACACACACTACAGAGGTGGGCGGGGCTTTGGGTGACTGCTGTGTTGTGACATCACAAAGTGACAGGAAGTCCTGACGGCTGGTTTTAAGGCTCAGTGTCTGAATACAGGCTGTGTGCATTTCTCTGTGGACTGAGGCTTGATACTTTCACAGTGTTAATATAGAACCTAGAGCTGCTTTATAATCACACGACGCACGTTCTGGTCCTGGCGTCGGATCAGAACGCCGTCGGTTCTCAGAGCTGCGTTCACACTGCGACAGAAAATAAATCAGTGTTATAAATATCTTTTATTGAACTTGAATCACCGGCTTCGTTCAGAAGAAACACACCAGCGTCAGCTCCGTGTGATAAACGTGTGAGTTGCGTTTTGTTCATGTTTGGTCTCTCTCAGCCACCGTAGAAGCCGGAGCAGCACGGCGACAGCACACAGAAGGGCCTCGCGGGTCATTTTCAGCCTTCAGACGACTGTCGAGTTGTCGAGAAACGCTGTCGTTTGTTTTCTGAGTGAAAACTCGTCGCTTCTGTTCACGGCTTCAGATATCAGAGTGATTGATCAGGAGCTGATGATCAGGAGCTGATCGATCAGGAGCTGCTGCTTCTGTTTCTTAACATCACAGATTAACATCAGCTCGACCTCCGACCAGGAGGCGTCTGTAACTGATGTCATTAGATGAACTGATGATATGTGATTAATAATTATTGATTATGGATCTGGTTGTTTTCAAGCCTCTGTAGTTACAGATGCTTCATACCAGGAGTTAAAGTCATAAACCTCCGTGTGTGTGTGTGTGTGTGTGTGGGTGTGAGAACATGAACCATGTGTTATTGTATTAACCATGAGTCAGCAGCTTGACAGCTGAGTCATGTGACTGAGTCCAGAGGATCTGACTGAAGGGGGGGGGGGGGGGGTCACTTTTATCATGAAAATGAATAAAGCAGATTTTTACTATTTCCTGATTTACTGCTGATTCTTATTGTTCAGTTGTTCAGTTGTTGCCGCTGTGAGCTCAGGTGTCCGTGCTGCCTTCAGGCTCCCCGCAGGAAAAATCAGGCAAAGCAGTGGAGGGAGGGAAATGAATGGAAATCCTGAGGTGTGGTGACTCTCTGTGGTCGAACCGAGGTCACCTGTGGCTCCTCGTCCTCCGAGCTCTGACCTTCGTTCATCTGCGACGTGGTCCAGACGTAGAAGTCCAGAGACCAGGTGCAGAGCCAACAAACCTCACCTGCGTGTCTCTCTTTAAACTCTGTTCTCCTCACACGGAAACATTCGTCCCAGGATGTGGACGTGTCCCTGAGTGAGCCCTTCATGACCCCTCACTGTAAGTCAGCACCCATACTAACTTTGATCACTAATAAGGAAACTACCCAGAGTTCATAGCGTTGTGAAGTCAAATACAGGAGATAAAGTCCTGTAAGACGCAGACGCAGACAGAGAGCTCCAGGTTTCTTTACCGTTGATGGACGGAGCAGGAAACAGACGTTTACTCTAAGTGTCAACGCTGCTCGTCACAACTGTGTGTGCTGTGTGGTTCAGGTCAGATCTGATCCTAGAACAGTTTCAGATGCCTTCATACTGCCACAGTGCACGATCAGTCCCACACCAGCCAGAGTCAGCAACACTGTGTCGTCAAGGCAACGGTGCTGTCCATTCCTCGCTTCAGTTTTTATGCCTCATGTTTTCAGTATCGTTCACTCTGGTTCTGGTTCCTGTCCCAGTACTGGTCCTGGTCCCGGTCCCGGTGGTTCTGGTTCCTGAAAGGGGGGGTCGTGCTTCCTATCACAGCACCTGGATCCTGGAACTGGGCCACTGACTCTCAGGTGACCCCCCCCCCCGCTGTTGTCTGGCCTTTTGTTGCTTCACACTGGTTCAGTCTCCTCAGGGACTTGGACCGTCCCTGAAACTTCAACACAGGTGAACAGTCCACACTTTGTCCTCGCTCGTTTCTCTCTCTCTCTCTTTGATCGCCCCAGTTTCTTTCTGCTGGTTTGAGTTAGTTTTGATTGACAGGTTGAATCATCTGCAGGTATGATGATCAGTGTTTATCAGAACGATCGATTCCATAAGTGAAAGTGAACGACTTTAATCTCTCTTAATGTATTTTGGATATTTATTGACAAACATGAATTATAGACAGAAACATGTTCCTGTTGCTATAGAGACGAGAAGGAGCTGAGACTTCGTCCCGGACTGTGTTGATGCGTCGTCTCTGTCGGACTCTCAGCTGACTCTGTTGTCCAGGTGACAGTACAGGTACATGGACACTATCATGGCGGCGATCTGTGGAGAACAAAACCAAGGTGATGCATGTCAACGTTGTTGTAGCAGGATAATGGGGTGCGTTCAAGAAGGAGAGGAAGACGAAGGTGTAAATGAAGACGAAGCATCTTCAGTCTCTTTCAGTCTGTTTTATATTCATGAGACAATCTGTCTCCATCAGACGTGATGTCACTCCGACAACAACACAGTCTCTTCTCTGTTAATGTGTTTCGCCTCTCGTCCACACAAAAACTCTTTCAGGTTCCTGAACGCACCATATGAGACAGGAAATTCACTGACAGCAGGTGTGTGACTTGTTTACTGACATCTTCGACATCCACAGTGACGTCATGATGATGTCACAGCAGGAGGAGGAAGAGGAGCTCTGAGGTCCCTGGCTGTACTGCATCCAACATGTGTCTACTCTTCCTGTTATACTGCCCCCTACAGGTCACATGGTATCTGTGTTTGTGTAGCTGTTTTATGAAAACAATCTGTTTATTTCTATGACAATAATGAACATATATGATTATTTCCTCTTTGATTTTAAGGCCTAATTCTCTTTTCTTCTCATTTTTACCTCTAAGATCCCGATTCCTGCTGCGATTCCTCCCACGATGTTTGCGTGCTCCTTCAGCGTCTGCAGGATGTGTTCAAAGCAGCCCTGGCGGGAGGAAATCAGAGCTCCAGCTGTCAGTCAAACTACAGGATGTGTGTTCATTCATCAGTTGATCAGAGGTGAGACAACGTCGTGTTCTGTAAAGTCTCGAGTGTTTTTGGCAGATTGGTGATTTGACGCTCACAGTTGTGACTCTAGTGGTCAGTGGAGGAACTGCAGCAGTCGATGCTTCGCGCAGTAACTCCTCACACTCTGTCCAACCTGCTCATGTTGTTTTGGTGTGTTGTGTGCCTCACCTGCACGGCGCTGCGTTGTGCCTCGTCCGGCCAGCAGGGGGTGCTGTTGGTCCAGCAGCAGCTGGGGGGGAGGCTTCCTCCGTTCTCCTGCTCGAACTGGAGCCCATGAAGTCGGTGTAGTTGGTGAAACCACAACATTTGAGCTGAGATGAAAAGGCAGATGTTCGTCATAAAGGTCAATCACAGAGACATGCACACAGCCCCCCCCCCACCTGGACCCTCCCCATTTGTTATTCTTCATCACATGTCTTCTGCCCTGTACCTCTGTCATGGTCGTGTTCCAGATCTTGGTCACCACCGGTTCACTGCCGTAGTCCTGCTGTAGAGCCGGAGTCGCCCACGCTCTGAGGATCCCCTCAGCCTGCACACACACACACATGCGCACACACATGCGCACACACACACACACACACACACACACCACACACCGATTCATCAGGAATTAAATAAATCTTCTCTCACAAAGCACCTGGGAAATAAACGGCTCCTGGAAACAAATGGGAATAAATCAAAAAATGGCCGAGGCGTTTTTCTCCATTCTTCTTCTTCTCCTCTTTTTACGGTCATAAACGCAGGTAGAGGAGGGTGTGGGTGTGTGTGTGTGGGGGGGTGGGGGGGTGGTCATTTACATATATATAGATGCTGGTGATGCTTCAGTCAGAACACTGAGTTTATCCACAGTGTAAAATACAGACAGGTCAGAATTCAGATGAAGGTGATGGCACACACACACACACACACACACACACGTACACACACGTACACACACAGACCCACACCCACACACACAGCACACACACACACACCACACACGCACCCACACACACACACACACACACCACACCACCCCTCCCTCCTCCTGCTTCCTTCCTCAGTCTGTTTTTCAACCTGATAAATAATCCTGTCGCGTACAGTCACACAAAGACAAAACAGATGTGTGTGTGTGTGGTGTGTGTGTGGTGTGTGTGTGTGTGTGTTACGTTAAAGAGAGGAGGGGGTCGGGGGGTGGGTGGTGTGCAAGCTGCCCGAGGGGATGCTGGGATACACTCCACAATTAAAAGTGCCCCCAAGAATCTGAGAGGGCGGCTGAGATCAGACGGTTCATTCATCACTGTCACCCACCACACACACACACACACACACACAACACACACACACACACAGCCTTCTGTATATCTAGCAGTACAGATAAGTGATCAGCTTCTAAAAACAAGATAAAAACCTCCAGCTCCGTGTTATTGATCTGTTTCTGTCTGTTCAATGACATCATCAACGATGAGTCGCCGGCCTCTGATTGGTCCTCCCTCCCTCGGCATTTCTCTGAGGTTTTCACGTCCTGTTCGCGTCGGACAAATGGAGTGAGGAGACGGAGACGTGGCATTTCCTGTTGTCGGATCTCACTTCTGTTTATATGTTAATAAACAGGTGTGTGTTGTTGTTCTGAGCCAATCAACACACAGATCTGTGTCAGAGTGGGAGGAGTGAGTGAACGAATGTGCTCAGGAATCCTCAGCAGAGTGGGCGGTTCTTCTGCAGAGTGGGCGGTCCTTCACATGCCTACCCATCCTGAATGCGTCTTGTGTGCATTCACACCCGAACAGGTTATCGCCAGGTGTGGTTCGGTGGGCGTGTCCTATTCTGATTGGCCGGACGGTGTAGTTTATGTTTCAGTCTGGTTTTCACTCGCGTTGCTGAACATCTGGCTCCACAGCTGGTGCTGGTTGGAGCAGAGATGGAGTGGAGTTTAAAGCTGTGACTGATTGGGCGCCATCAGGTCACATGACTGACCCTGTTCTCCTCTCTTGTGGCCGTGGCGTCAGGCGTGCGCGTGCGTGCAATAGCCTGTTGTCATAATGAGTTGTTGGAGCGGCCTGCAGGTTTTTGTCTCGTGGCCTGAGGCAGATGAGCGTGTCAGATCAGCTCTCAGTCATTACATGCTATCCATGGATATCAGATGAGCGCGCTGCCTCTTCATTGTTATTCCATTGTGTTTTTATTGCGTCTTTATCAGAGATGCCGCCACAGTTCAGCCACATCCTGTTCGTAATGAACCCGCCACGCCACGCCAGGCTGACAACACAGCACAGCGAACTACCTCTAAAGCATCTATGATCTCACACAGAGACACACTGAAAGGTCACGTCTTTGACCTTTGACCTTTATGAGATTATGCTGCGCTTAAGGTCGGCTAGGGGCGCCGCGGTGACGCCGTAGGCACCGAAGGTTCTCTGTGACACGACGTCGTCCGATTGGATAAAATCTCCACTTCTGTTCTATTCATCAGGAGCTGGTGCTCATCTGAAACCCTGGTAATTATTATACCAGGGGCTAAGTGGAAACGAGTGTGTGTGGTGTGTGTGTGTGTGTGTGTGTGTGTGACAGGGATGGTGTGTGGTGGAGGAGGGCACATATGTAAATAGGCTGTTTTGCATATAAAATGCTTCAGCTTCAATATTCCAGTGTAATAAATTGCTCAAAGTGAGAGAGACAGTCTCTCGGGCCCCGGACATCACACACCATTAAACTACTGAGTGTAGAGAGGCCACTAAAACCAGTAAAACCAGTGAGTCAGTGATGGCCGCCCCACATGATGGACAATTTACATGCAGATAAAACCAGGAGGAGAGGTGAGAGAGAGTGAGAGAGAGGAAGAGGAGGAGGAGGAGGAGGAGGAGGAGGACTTACAAATGAGGAGTAGGCCAGAGCCACGACCGCTGCTGCCACCTCAGCGATGAAGATGATGAGGATGATGGAGAAGAACTGCATGATGGGAAGAGGACGAGACAAAAGTGATTATTATCTTTATTTCCTGTTGGAAACTTTTCAAAACAAAACACAAAGCTCCAGATTGTCAGCGCGGCTCCAACCGTCGTCAGCGGTTTGAGGTAATGAATTCATGTCAGTTCGTTTTCACAGCTTCTCTGTGAGGAGCAGGAGCCAGACATGAACCTGTGTGTCAGAGTTTCTCTTGTCTTTGTTTGGACTCCTGGAGCTTCACCTCCTCTCATGTTCCTCATGATGCTAACAGGAGAAGCAGGAACCTGTGACCTCCAGCTCCTCTGCACCTCTTGTGTGTGCACTTGGTTTTGGACCTGAGGTGAAGAACCCACCGTGAGCAGCAGGCACTTGCTCTCTTGTGGGCTCCACAGCAGCCCAGCAGCCCAGCAGCACCAGCGCCGCCCCCACCGCGATGCAGAAGAAGCCCACGTTGACGAACTGCATGCCCTGACTGGAAAACGGCCACAGCAGCCGCAGGAAGGAGCCCCCGTCCACGCTCACCAGATGCCATGGCCAGCAGGGTCAGCCCCCCCAGCTGCAAGAAGAACCAGGAGAACATGATGAGAAGACGAACTTCACAGTTTACCTGCACCACCTTCACCTCCACCTCTCCAGTCTGCTGGACTCTGTCTGACTCTGTGGAACTGGTCCAACCTGCTGCAGCAAACTAACTGTGTCACATGTTTCATATTTCAGACCTGATCCACCCTCATTATCCCCCCAACCCCCCCCACCCCACCCCCCTTCCTGTGATTCTTCTCCTGCAGAAACATGTGTGAAAGCTGATACTGTCTGTCAGACTCTATCAGTGGCTGCAGCCCTCACCACCTCCACCTCCACCTCCACCAGGCCAGACTCCCCACACCTCCTGTCAGAGGCTGACGTCTCCCATGTGGGAATCACTCCCTCAGTCTTCTCTTTGTCTGCCTGCTCATCCACCTCTCCTCACCCCTCCCTCCTCTCCCTCCCTCCGTCACGGCTCTGGTAGTTAAACATGATGCGACAGCCATATTCCCGTCCACCTCCACGTCGGCCTCCATCAGGCTCAGCAGCTTTAATACAGCCGGCATGCCGTCCTATGTTCAGGAGGAGGCGGCTAATGGTGGTGGAGGTGGTGGTGGTGCACCACCGTGAGCAGGTGGAGGCTCTGTCACTCCAACGCCCACGTGTTCAAAAAGCACAGAAAGTAAATCAGGTTTTTAGAGAGGGGGAGGCAGGAGATGGAAATGCAGCCCATCAGGGTCAGAGGAGACGGGATGAATAACAGGCTGCAGAATGGGAGGCCACGGCCTCCAGAGGGGGAGGAGGGAGGGGAGAGGGGCTGGGTAGAATGGAAGGAGGAGATAGGAAGATACCCCACCCCCCCACCCCATATTCCCCTTCCGATTGAAATGGAATTGGTTTGATTCTTTGAAAGGACTCGAATGAAAAAGACATGAGCTGAGTATGAAACCATCTCCATGGGTCACATGACCTGATGAAGGCCAGGCACTGAGGAGGAGGAGGAGGAGGATGAAGGTGATGTTAGACCTCAGTCCTCCTCCGATCATCATCTTCATCATCATCATCATCTCTCACTAAGCATTCGACTCTTCTCAATGTTCTTGTATTTTCAGCGGCCATGTTTGTTTGTCCATCTGCTGAGTGGTTGAAGCACATCCCATGTTGCCGTGGCCAGAGATCGCCGGTTAGAATCCACACCGTCCCCTCTCGTCCTCACTGTCCTCTCATGTGGACCTGGACCAAGTCCAAGTCGTTGTCCAGGCTTCTCGACGTGTGTCTGAGACTTTCACTGTTGAAATCCCCGTGGTCACTCAGGCCACGCCCTGTGTTCACCGCAGTGATGTAATACTGATGGGCCGTACAGGTGCACTCCACAGCTGGAGGGGAACCTGTGGAGCTCATCCATGACAACAGAGTCCAGGAGGATTCAGCTCTGAAGATCCGCTCGACATTAAACCGGAAATTAGAGGCTGGATGTAAATGAGATGACACAAACACACACACACACACACACACAACACACACACACACACACATGATCGAAGCAGAAGTTTACTCACGAAGATGAGCAGGTTGAACACGACCATCATCAGTTTGACAAATGTGAAGCAGCCCATTTTCACCTGGAGGAAAAACAGAAGATCAGTGAAACACACACACACACACACACACACACACACACTTAACGATCTGTTATATGTCACAGAGGGAGGAGTCTTACCTGAGTCGATCAGAGTGAAACAGAAAAGTAAGGATCACTGTAACGGACGCACCTGAGTCACTGTGTCACCTGTGTCACCTGTGGCACCTGTGGCAGATATCTCCGACTAACTGTCTCCTCCTCTGTGTTGGAGGTGTTACAGCCCGTGGTGGGGAGGTGGGCGGAGGGTCAGAGACAGAAATCTGAGCAGGCCAGTCTCTCCTGGGGCGGCAGGTGGAGCAGTGGAGCAGTGGGTGTGGTCGTGGAGGACACAGGTGTGTGTGGCAGCTCTGACCCCTGCAGGTAAACACTGACAGAGATTCACGGTGAAAGAGCTGAAATGATCCGAACACCTGAGACAGGTGATGTCATAGGTGATGTCACAGGTGAGGTCATTACCTCAGGGCTTGATGACAGCTCTGACTCCTGATTATTAATGATGGATCAATAAATCGTGACCTGTGTCCTGCTGTCAAGCTGTAGATATTGAGTGAGGCGATGCGTTCACTGTCTCTTAGTGTGTTTGTTGCTGGTGGAGTCATTCTTACCAGAGGCTTTGATATCGATATCAATAAGGAAACTATTGATTCTGAATATTTATCAGTTATTTGTCAGGGACGTCTTACTTCTAATGACAGTGTAACTGATGCA
>JAFELL010001929.1:0-27203 GCA_019059645.1 Caranx melampygus
CGCCGCCGCCGCCGCCGCCGCTGCTACACACAACGACAACAGACACACAAAAGGATGCACACAATTATGTGACAAAGTGACCACGAAGAGCAGCTCGGTTACGTAGAAGAGATGCAAAATGACGACAACATATGGAAGATGACAACAAAGAGAGGCGGAAAGAAGACGACAAAACTTCACAAAGTGACGGAAAGAAGAAAAACAAAGTCGCTCAGTGACGCAAAGAAAATGCAAAATAACAACGAATGATGGAAAATGAAAGTAACAAAGTAATACGAACCTACAAGTTTCTGTGACAACAGACACACAAAACGATGCACAATGAGATACACTGTGCAAAAAGATGCCAAATGACAACAACTCACAATATAATGTGGATGGATGAAAAATTCCACAAAAATCACACACACACCACACGCGCAGCACAAAATGTTGATACAAATCTACAGAGTGACGCACAAAGATGAAAAAATACACAAAAATACTCAAAATGCTGAAACGAAGCGACGGCAGGTGACAAAAACCAAACACAACGATGGAAAGATGCAAAGAAACGAGCTGAGGAGGTGAAAACAGAAAAGTCGATCCACAGGTCACTGTGACACACAGACACACAACACCTGCACGGTGCACGTGCACAACAACGTGCACAGAGGACACACGGCGACAGAAAAGATGCAGAATGACACTGAACTGACGACAAACACAGAGACTCAGAGTCAAGTGATGCAAAACAACAAACACAAAGACACACAACACACACAACACTCTCTCTCTGAATATTTACACATTGAACGAACCAAACTACAGATGACCCCCCCCCCCCCCCCCCCCCCCCACTGCACCCACCACCTCTCTCGGACAAGCCTTTCACTCGGCGAGGCTCTGCAGGATGATATGTTTCATAATAATCTCTTCAAAATGTAAAAAAGAAAAAAAAATTCAATTTCAGTCACAGCACAAATTTGCCACTATGCAGCAGCAGCAGCCCCCCCTCCACACACACACACACACACACACACACAACACACACACACACACACACCTCCTCCCCACAGCCATAATGGATGTGAACACAATGCAGAACGAAAAGGAGGCAGCACAGCGGTGTCGACCATTTCCATTTAATTACCTCGGCTTTTTGAGTGAAGGTACAAGCTGGCATTTCAAAGAGCCGCCGCGCTGCGTTCAAAGACAGCTCCATTGTGCGCCGGCTCTTCTCCGCAAAAGGTGAGCGTGATTAGAGGTTGGTGGCGACCTGCTGTCGGCTGCAGCTGCCTCCACACTCACCGGGCCTTATGTGGCTCCGTGTAAACACTCATCACTGTGATCTGACTGTTCAACCGTCACCCAGGGCGACTGACTGATGCTGACTCGCCTGTTTCGTGTCGGCCTGTCACGATTATGACATCATCACCTGATGACATTCACACCATTTCCATTCATCCTTTAAAAACAGATGGACGAAGCAAACAGAAGTGTCTCCATCACTGTTTCCTCCACTGTGAGAGTTTGACTGCTCCTCTTTAGATGACATCATCACATCATGTGTGGAGCACCACGGACTGTTCATCTGGAGGAGCTTCATTTCTAATAATCAATAAGCTGCTATTGATGATCGCATCGTGGGTTTGACACTCTGAACCAGGGGCAACGTGTTTCTGCTCCATCGTCTCTGGACATGCTGGCCTCCTGTCCTCATCACTCACCACCTATGCTGCGGGCCTGTCCCAGTATGCACGCTCGATCACGCTCACGCGCGTGGGCACTTGGCGTGCGCGTTCACGGGCTTAGTGTAAGTGCGCAAGTGCGTCCCGTTTCTCCAACGACCAAACGTGCAGCGCGCTTGATTTGCACTTTAACCCACATTAACGGTGAGACCGCACCTGAGTAAACTACAGTGTATAAAATATAAATCAAGTATAAATCCCACAATGCACCAGCTGGTGAAGTCTGACGTCACCGGGAGCCAGTCGGCAGCCACACAAAATGCCACCGAGGAAATTTCAATGGAAAAACTTCACCATGAACATTCACATAAAACACATGCATTCACTTCACTTCATCCTTCATTCAAATATACAGTCGCTCATAAAGTTAATTAAAATAAAGGTAGTAAGTAAAAACACCGACAGTCCGCCATTTTGTGTTGTTGTTGTTTTCTACTGAGGAAAGCGAAACTATTTCCCTTTCATTCCTCGCGGTTTAAATCAAAGTTTCTCTTCAAACACTTCATTATACATTCAACAGGTTCTTAACTGTCTCGATACGTGAGCTGTGGTGAGTTACACACTTCACTCACCTGTTTTCACAGGAAAGAAGAGACAGAAGTCACCGGTGCGCTTCGTGGCAGGCTGCGTGGCTACCTGAGGGACGTCAGCCTGACGCACCACGTACCACAACAGGTGCTCGCCGAGGGGACACTCCCCCTTGTGGTGGAATTAGACACCTACACTCTGATACTGTCTTTAGAAAACACATCAGATTGGTTTATCTGTTCATACAAAAAACACATAAAATTCAGATCAACAGATTCAGATGAACGTCCTCATCATGTGGAGGCTTCATCGTCTCCGGCAGGGACGACTGAAGCTCTGCTGTGAGCCCTGGCTCCACGTCAGGAGAGACCGGAGAGGTGTAGCGTGGAGGCTAACACGTGGAGGCTAATACTTGTACCCTAACTTGTGGAGGCTAAAACGTGTACGTTAACGTGCGGAGGCTAACACGTGGAGGCTAACGTGTGTACGCTAACGCGTGGAGGCTAACACGTGTACTCTAATGCGTGTACTCTAACGTGTGTACGCTAACTTGTGGAGGCTAACGCGTGTACGCTAACACGTGGAGGCTAACACGTGTACGCTAACATGTGGAGGCTAACACGTGGAGGCTAATATGTGGAGGCTAACACGTGTACGCTAACATGTGGAGGCTAATATGGAGGCTTTCTCCAGTTTCCGTCACAAACAGCAGTGTGTGGTGGAGCTGCAGCATGTGCTGAGGCGGAGGTTCAGTGCAGTGACAGTCGGCTGTGCACACACAGCCTGCTGAATGTGACTTCAGTATATTTACATTCCAAAAGGTAAACAAACAATAATAAAAGTTGCTTCCAGCTGAAGCCAAGACAAACTTCTACTTCCTGCTTGTTGAAGAAGCTCAAATCTGCTCACACAGACTTTAGCCTGACGTTAATGTGGTGCTATCCTCTGTCAGCCAATCAGATGCCTCTATGATTAACACTGAAAATATACAACAGTATGATCTTAATGATGATTTGATCTTAGATGTGTTTTGACCCTTCTAGGCCACCGTAGTAAAAGGTTTGGAGCTGAGGATCCGTTTGGGAAACATAACTCCAGCTCAGGTACAGTTACCAGAGTCACAGCTTCTCTGGATTCAGCAGAGAACCTACAGAGAGAGAGGGATCGATACCCTGATGCCTGACGGATGGAGCTGGGGGGGGGGGCACACTTCACTCTCACCCTCAGTGGACATGAGTCAGTCATCATTATATCGGTGTTGACGGGTGAGGAGGGAGACTGGAGAGGTGAAGGAAGAAGAAGAAGAAGAGGAGGAGGAGGAGGAGGAGGAGACATGGCAGCTGTGGTGAACTTCCTCCTCCTCTTGTCATCATCTTCACCTTCTCTGTGTCTCCCTGGTTTCAGGTTTGTGCTCTGGTGTCAGAAGCTCGTTGGAGATTCAGATGCTTCCCTCCCCTCGTCCTCCCCCAGCACAGATCAGACGGGTTCAGAGGGGCCCCTCCTGGGGGCCACGGCGAGCGGCCCACTGTCTCCAGCTGCTTATAACTGCTGATTGCTATTATCTCTGCATTAAAATGCCCGAGCTGAGCCGAGCCGTCCTGAGGGAGCCTCCCACGGTTTTATCATTAATCATTTCCTATTAACTCTTGAGCAGCTGAGGTTTAAAGCTGCCATACATGTATATATATATATATATCGAACACAGGTCACATCTGGCCTCCCCAGGTAACGGCTGCTGCATCATTAACGCTCAGTCTGAGCTCAGGGGGCTCGACAGTCCCACTAGTGCGACTCCAGTCACTGATCCCTCTGAATACTGCATGTGCACATTCTCCTTTATTCTCATTTACCTCATTTCTATTCTCCCCCCTGCACTCGTGTCCCACATGCCTTCTGTACCTCCGATCTATGGTCGCCAAGACAACACAACGCACGCTTCCTCTGAACCTATAGCCCACTGTATAGTGTTTAGAGTTGACGCTGGAAACTTTCTCGCCGCACATAAAGAACTTTCCCACATATTAATATTTATCAAATCTTGGCTGCAGTGACTCTTCCCCATTATCTCCTGCTTTCATTAACCCCGTCTGGTAAGGCGCTGCACGGGAGAAAGATGCAGTGTGACAAGGAGACGATATGAGAAGTGGTGATGGAGGAGAGGAGTGTAAAGCCAAACTCAATAAGCCTCCATTAATATTAATATACATTCTGCAGCTGACGCCTCCACAGCCACTTATATGAGGACAGAAGGAGAAACTCAAGCTTCACTCTGCCTCCTTCACCTGGACTCCGTGTTCCTGTTTGTGTTGCTGCAGACGATGCAGCGTCCAACACGTGCGCAACGTGCATATGTCTCTTATCAGTGAGAGCCAAGTGGCTGCGGTGTTTGTGTGACAACTGTGCAAACACAATAAAAAAACAACCAGAGGATCCAAACTCCTCAACGAGCTGCGTGTCCTCAGCCAGGTTCATCTGCAAACAGTGAAGAGACGTGAGGCCTCACCATCATCACCATCATCACCATCACGTCTCCTGGGAATCAGACTCACGTTCAGAGTCCAGACCAACGTCTCTGCACCAAAACCGTCTGATCACAATGATCCTGTTTCATTTCAGTCTGAACAGAGTGAACTCTGCAGCAGCTGCTCCCACACACAACTCTGATATATGTGTGTGTATATCACTCACATGGGCCTAAAGCAGGAGTGATGGTGCCGTACATGTCACCTGTATAACCATATATCACACACACACACACACACACACACACACACACACACGCAGCCTCTGGTTATATGAAGGATGTACGATGAAAACGTGTCAGAGTGAATGTGAATGTGAACTATGTTGGTTCATATTTTATTAAAATGTCGTGTTGGTGTCTAATGTTCACATGTTTTTTATATGCACATATACGTCATAAATATAAATGCAGTGTTTGTGATTATGTAACACTACGTCACTCTGCTCCTGTCATAATTGCTGGGACCACTAGGTGTCGCCTAGCAACAGAGCCTGATGACGGGTCGTAGCAGCGACCTGTGAGCGGACACAGATGTCAACGCCATAAACATATCGATTTAAAGAACATGTGATGTCACTTCGTTGAGTTTCTTCTTCTCTCCCAACAAACAGACGAACAAACATGAAAGATATGATGTCATTGACAGTGATGTCATCTGCAGGTCTGTGAAGGTTATTAAATTTTTGTACAAAACCTCTGAGGAGAATCAATCAAAGACAAAGATGTCACTTATTATGATTGATATTTACAGGCCCCTCCCCCTTCTGCCTGTTGATTTTACTTCCTGCTTCAGGAGCCAATAGGAGACGATGACATCATTAAAGAGCAGATTTACTGTTGCAGCTGTGCAGACTCATAACTTCTAGTAAAAGTTTGTGAGGAGTGTGACAGGAAATAAAAACTATCATTGCAGCGATAATCCAACTCTCAGTTAAATATTTCCACGGATGATAAACAGGACGACGTTTGAGTCAGACTGAGCTCATCCTCCAGCTCTGAGCTCTGGCAGCAGCAGCAGAGTCCACAGTCTTTAAACCAGCTGTCACTTCTCTCTTTTGATCTGCTTCACGTCCTCACAGCACTTTGTCCTGCTTCAACAATGACTCCTTCAGCTTCAGAGCGTCTCTTAAACCTAAGCCAGGTCACATGAACCAGGAGGACGAGCGGCGCCAGGCTCCGTGACACAGGTACAAAAAACCAAACCCCACGAGGCCGAGCTGAGCTCCTGATCCAGGTTCTCACAGCGTCCTCCAGTGTCTTACAGCTGCTCAGTCACACACGCGTTTATCTGCTCGTTACTGTTTGACTGTTTAAGACGAAGGTTTAACTCAGCACCGACCTCTCGTCCGCCTCTCCCCAAACTTGGAGTGAAGGTGTTTAACAGAGGATGAAAAATGAGCTGCAGCTTCTAACAGCTCCGAGGCCTTGGCAGAGAGGGGGGGGGGGGGGGGTGTCAGTGTTTCCTCTTGTCTTTTCGTAAACACAGAAACATCGCTTCGAGAAATACCTGCCACTCACTCCAGTGGTCAGGAGAGGAACTGCAGCCTCAGAGTTTGATCTTCATCTGTCACGCTTTCCCTCATTTGTGGCGATGATGTCATCACACACTTCGGATGCGCTAAAGTATTATTTTATCTTTATTATCGTGACTCACACTGAGTCGCTCGTCTGGGTCTCGGCTCCAAAATGCAGCCACTACACTGTTCATAGCTCATAAACTCCAGAGGTCAGAGGTCGCACCGGTGTCGGCCATGCCTACAGATCCTCTCCACAGGAGCAGAATTGATTTTGAAATGATCTTAATGATCTATAAAGAGCTGCACAGACCGGCCTCTCTTCACATGTGTGTGAGTTAGTGCGTCCTCTGCCCACAGTGACATCACCGAGGTTGAATCACTGTCCTGAGATTTCAGCTTAAACTCGAGCGTCATCATCATCATCATCATTGTCGTCGTCGTCGTCGTCATCGTCTGGTTATAAAAACACAGTCAACAGTTGTTGTTTTTCTCCATCATGTGTGATTTCCCTCTGCGAAGGCTTTCAGTGTCTTTCATTGTGTTACTTCCTGTTGCTTTTGAAAGCTTCACACTGGGCAGCAGTCCCCAAACTCTGGCTTTAAAAGGCACCAATCAAAAGCCACCCTGTTTAGAGTTGCCATGGTAACAGATACCAGCGAGAGACATGTACCTGCATCCAGAAGTGAATGTGTGAACATTATTGTTCTGTAGTTTCATATTAACAGTCAACCCCCCCCCCCCCCCCCCACACACACACACACGTACCCCCCCAGGAGAAAACTTTTTGCATCGCACACTGTTTACTCGGCGATGTTATCGAGGTCATCGACACCTCGCTTCCTGGATGTGATGCTCAACTCACTTTAATCTTGTTCATCTCTTCCAAGTGAGATTGATGTCATGGGAACAGCAGATCAATATCCATGTTCCCCTGGGGAGGGAGATTAATGTGGGACCAGGAGCCGCTTGAAAGCCAGTTAAGTAGAACACTCCCCCCCCAAGGAGATCATTCACATCTTAATTAGCTGCTAATGGGACAGAAAGTGACATAATGTGTGTGTGGAAGTGTTCGTATGTTCGACTGAGCGCAGCATGTGTGTGGTGTGTGTGTGTGTGTGTCATATCAGCGTTTAATAAGATGGAAAATCCGTGTACGGAGTCTCCAGTGGGCCACAAAGCAGCCCCGCTCTCTGAGAACTTTGAATTAACGACGCCTGCTTCACAACTCGACTGGTAAATGATGATAATATTAGTGTTTGCACGACGGCAGCCAACAGAGGCGTTTAACCGACGCTCACACACTCGGCTGGTCACAACAGCCTCCTCCGTCGTCCGTCACTGTCCTGATGCCTGACTGTTACAGCCGGGATCCAGATGTGCAACATGGCAGCTCAAAGCTTTAACTGCCTCACACACATTTTGTAGCACTAGCTCGCTACATGCTAACAAACAAGCAGAGCAGCACAGACCAACAGGTCAAAGGTCAACACTGGTCTATGACCTGATTAATGATGTTTCGTCTGCAGACAACAGAGAGATGCATAAAACAATACATGATCACATGTTTCCTGGTTGGGGGGTGGGTGGGGGGGGTTGCCACGGTGACCGGATTCCAGAATGTAAACATTCTAGAAACTGATTTTTAACTGGACGCACAATCAGGACCGCCCACGAGTGCAGGATGAGTCATCAACCGGCTGAAGTTGTTGAGAAAAGACATTGGTTTTAGATGTTAAAAAAATACTTTGACCTGAGCTTGGTTTCTATGGAGACACGTGTCCAGTTAACATGTGGAGACAGGACTAAAGCTGAGGACCCTAATGTCCCCTGGTGGCCCCCACTTTAAGAATCACTGCATTAGAGCATTGTGGGAACTGTAGTTCTTAAAACTAAGTCTAAAATCTCTGAGGTTTTGACATAACTGTGGTTCAGACTTCACCATATGCAGCTGCAGCCCAACCCCCCCCCCCCCCCACCCCACCGCCCCACCACCCCCAACAGATGGATGGACTTATAAATACACTCTGTAGATATCTGCTTTGTGTTTGGACCAAACACTTCAACAAAAATAATTTGCCTCGTCTCCACAGAGAACGTTACACAACCGTGTCGACGCCGTATGTAAATCGTCAATACCTGCTATTTTTACACATGGAGTCTGATCCTGCCGCGCGCTCACCTGCATAACACACGCTTACCAAACAGCTTCCTGCTTCCTGTGGAAGTGAAGTGGCCCACTCACACTCACACACACACACAGTACTCCACAGTGTGATTGTGACTCATGTGCTTACACAACAGAGAATCATTAGTGTTTGAAGTGAAACTGGATGATAAAGGGGGCCCTGTCTCCCTCTGCCGGGGGCCGCTCCTCAGGACCCGGGAGCCAGCAGCGGGGCAGCAGCAGCACTGGGGCCCCAGGGCCTCAGAGAAGGAGTGGGAGGAGGCTCCATTGTTTTCAGCCTGAGTCAGCTGCTGCTGTCATGTAACAGCAGCTTCACAGAGAAGCTGATGAACAGCGAGCAGAGCGCCGAGCTGGAGGCGATGGATGACATCACACCTCTCAGTGATGGAGGGCAGTTGTTCATCCAGATGTTCTGTCTCTGCTGCAGCAGGTAAAACATCTCCTGCCAATAAAAACTGCTCTGATTTGTAGTAACGATAACAGCCCGGCGCCAGCTCCTCTCTGCTGCCAACGCACGTCTGTGTGTGTGTGTGTGTGTGTGTGTGTGTGTGTGTGTGTGTGTGTGCGTGTGTGTGAGACCGTGTCCATTTGGATGAGTTATTCACATTAATATGAATCCCTCAGTTTGCAGCATTTATTATGAGCTCCAGATTTCCTGTGAGCATCTAAATCAGGTTAAAGCAGACCCACAGGTTAATTGAGGATGACATCACAGCTCGTTAGACGTGTAATGACATCGTCTGCTGACACTTTACACCACAACTTCATCCTCCATCCTTCCTTCTTGTCCAGGGGAGGTCACGACCCCGAGCAGCTGAGGCTCTGCTGAAAGTCAACACCTCTGTCAAGCATTCAGGAGAAACAACGTCTCCAAGAAACAACGGCTGTGATGTCACAGAGAGCAGAGGACCATGGGAAGTGGATTCATCTGGGTGAAATGTGTGTAAATGCAGTCCATCAGTCCCGCAGTTGTTTACATCTTTATCTGTTAATCAGCTCTTAGCACTTCCTGTTTGCAGCGCAGCTGTGGATGAGCAGACCAGAGGCCTCTCAGGAAGGTCTGGTTCTGATCTGTGAAGTCTGAGGACGAGCTGTTAACAAGCTGCTTCAAATAAATGTTTGTAAAGATGAAGAAAGAGAAAAAAAAGCAGCCAGGATGAAATCTGATTCTGTGTGTGACCTGGAAACGACGACAAGCTCAGAGGTCGACAGGTTGTTTTGACCAGGCGTCGACAATCACCGAGTCCAATCATCAGTATGTGAATGTAATTTACAGGAGACGGGTTCAATTTCCTGCTGCTGCTGCGTTTATAGACACAACAACAGAAAGATCAGATGGAAATAAGATGGAGGCTAAAGATTCTCTGTCCCTGAACACACCACCGTAAATTACAGGGCGCTGAATGTAGAAATCAGGACGGTGGCTCATGTGGTGGACGAGCTGAGACACAGAAACATGCTGTAAATGTTCAGAGAGGAAACATACAACAACAACATGAATAATAATCACCATGTGTTTCTGTTTCTAAATAAATACCATGCTTTAACAGGTGAGGTCTGCAGATGCTAACAGGTGGACTAGCCGAGGCTAGCTCTCTCCATCTGCTTTCAGTTGAGTGTCTTCTGCAGATTATTGCAAATGAAAACATCTGGAAGCTTCTTTAACCTCTGTATTTACAAACGTAACCTCGGACCAAAGCATCTTTTTTACTTTTGAGCCTCTTCAGCCTCTGAGGAGCTCATGGAGGAGCTGGAGCAGAGACCTCCGAGCTCTGAGGTCACAGAATCATTGAATTAATAATCACAGTTATTCCAATGAGTCCGTTTTAAAGTCTGAAGTCTTCATATTCTCTGTTTTCTGAATCAGACCGTGATGCCTTCGGGCGTAGGAGGGAAACTTCAGACTTTCAGTAGTCGACTCTCGGTGGAGGATAGAGGCTTGTTGAAGTGCACTCGACCTTCGGCAGCTCTCCACTAAGATCTGTGGTTTCTTCTCTCTGCAGCATTAATCATCAAACACCATTAATTTATCTCGTTGGCCTCCGTTTGTGAACTCGCTGTTTTGGCCCGTTTCCATCTTCCTCCCACCTCATTCATCTTCTCCTCCAACAGCACTGCTCCACTCGCTCCTCCACCTCATGTCCATTCAACTTCTTTATTTGTTTTAGTGGAGCTGATGGGGCATGTGGGGGGAAGAACAGGAGCAGGTGTATTCAGGTGCAGTCAGGAATATGAACACACACACTTTATCTTCCCCATGTTATTAACGCTCATGTTTTGGAGACACATCACAGACCTGGTTCGCTTTCATCATTAGCAACAAATGTTTTCTGTCCAAGCAATTAGCTCCGTCCCTGAACGTTGCGTCTCACTAATTAATTTGGCAGCAGAGCGTTTGTTCAGGCAGCGAACGCAACGTGCTCGGATCCAGATGGCAGAACGAGCAGAACTGAAACAGAACTCGTCTGGTTTCTCATCAGAGGCGTTTGATTCGTTGTCGTCTGACGCTGATGAGACTCTGAGTGACTTTAGCACTACATCAAGTTACAGTGTAACTTTATCAGCCTTCAAACGCAGCATCCACAAACTTAAACTTTCACTTTTATTACAGAATAACAGCAGGCGGAGCTCGTGGTGAGCACACAGCACTGCCTCCTCCTGTCTCATCAGAGTCACCTGTCCATTCGTTCACCTTTGATGACATCACCTTCCTGGCCTGAACATCACAGGTCACTAACATGAAGTATATGCAGCCGTCCGGTCTGTGAGGTGAAAACTGCACATCAGAAACTCAGCGCCGACTGATCTGTGACACGTTGCTCTGAATAATGCAACACACATGTACCTGAGGTTTCCCTCGGTGCCCAGATGTGGAGGTTCACAGCTGGAGCCCGTCGGCCTCCTCACATTAAAACAACCTGCACGCGCTGCATTCACTGACGCTAAGGCTCAAAACATTAATTAACCTTGCCAACATGTGAAAACTGAAGCTGCTGCAAATTCTGACTGATGGCAGGGACCTCAAACGCCTCTCAGATCACAACAAAGTCCGCCACACATCAACAGATCACAAACACACGGACATGACCTGAGAGCCAGAGGCGTTCAAAGAAAATCAGAGTTTGAATAGAGTGAAGGAGGAGGAGAAGGAGGAGGAGAAAGAGGGGGAGGTGGAGGAGGAGGTGTCTTGTTTTCACTCTTCATTAGCGGCTCTATTAACAGAGACAGAGCACATTAATCAACATCACTGTAAACGCTGATGAAGACGGGACGTTTAGAAACAGAGGAGCAACAGGAAGAGTTTCAAAATACAAACGAACAGCAGAGAGCCGTTAGCCGCAGTTAGCACGAGGCTAAGCTATTAGCAACATCCAACACATCATGTATAACATACACTGTGTGTTTCCATAGAGACTGTACCTGCACAACCAAACACAGGAGCCCATGGCACATACATGACACACTAACAGATACGATCCCAGCATGTTATTGTGAGTTTTTAAGTACTGCTGTTTTCTACATGTTAGAAAACATGAATCCTCAGGTAAACATCACTGTTGCCATAGAGACGTCCTGTAAACACCTCACTGATAACAACACATGTTGATCTGAAGGGACGAGCACATGCATCTGTATTTGTAGAACAGCCCATAGGATCACTTCCTCTCTGTCTCTAAACATCCATCCATCCATCCATTCATTCATCCATCCATCCGTTCATCCATCCATCCATCCGTTCATCCGTTCATCCATCCATCCATCCATCCATCCATCCACCCATCCGTTCATCCATCCGTTCATCCATCCACCCATCCGTTCATCCATCCATCCATTCATCCACCATCCATCCATCCATTCATCCATTCATCCATCCATCCATCCATCCATCCATCATCCATCCATCCAGGAGCGTCTGTAGCAGCTCAGACTGTTTCTGTTGGTCAGTGCTGCTGCTTTCACTCAAACCTGGTCTCAGTCAACAAAATCACACATTATACACGTTTCTTGGACTAAAACTGAAAACATGTGAAAACAAACGAACAGAAAACTGAGTTGAGAACAGTTCACGACACACACACACACACACACACACAGTCACAGTCGTGCTACAAAAGCCACCACTAATCATCCCATAGATGAGTCACTAACGAAGGCGCCATCTTGGTTAATGCTGCACTTCAGTGGTTTGAACTCAGCGGTCCTGGTCGGAGCAGTTTCCTGCTTTGGCGACTTGTTGTTGTTGTTGTTGTTGTTGTTGTTGTCTAATCTTTATCAATAACACATGACGTGAACCTGAAGCCGATCAGACTCGGCTCCGGTCGTCTTCAGTTTACCTAAAGTTTGCTCAGAGTTTCTCCTTCTGTTCACGAGCTGCTCGTTTCACTGACTTCATTTGTTTTTCTGATTAAACACAGTTTTATGGTCTGACTCTGGACCGAGGCTTAAAGGCTCTGAGTGCTTCTATGCTAATAATAAACCAAGAGAAACGACCGATCGCGCCCCTTCACCGCTGAAAATGTCCTGATATTTATCATGGATTTCAATGTACGCTGCTGCTCTTCTACCATGAGACCGTTTTTTATTGGCCTTTTTTTACAGCGGCTGAAAAATGAAGGAATTTATAACAGAGCGAGAGCAGCAGCGGTCTGTAAAGAAACTTGAAACGACCTATTTCAGTGGCATTAAAACAATAGAGATGCTCTGCTAAAGGTGACAACACACTTCATCTGACATGTGGCGTCAACTCAGCTGCTCCACTTCCAGCCTATGCAGGTAAATCAGCCTGAGACACTGAAAACAGGTCAGTTAACAGAGGAAGAGGGTAAATAATTCAGCAGGTTGGTGGCTCTGATTGTCTGTGATCATCTCTGATCATCTCTGATCGTCTGTGATCACTCAGGTCAAAACGCTGTGACCTGCTGTTTCTGCTATTTCCAGCTCGGCTCTGTTCATAGGTCAAGTTATCCAGCTGAGATCGCTGTGTTACTGCACTCTGATGTCAACACACCAGCCAACACACTGGTGATCTTTAAACAACCTCTGTAATCCACTGAATAACACAAACATGTTGTTTACACTAACATTTTTCTGGCCCCTGGAGATGTGGTGTTAGTCCAAATGTCTGTGAACAGTGTAAAACGCTGCTGTTCACTTTGGACACACGGTCGTTTGCCTGGTTTATTAAACCTGCAACAATTTTAAAAATAAAAAACAAACACAAGGCTGATTTAAAGCTACAGAAGCATTTCTGTAAAATATAACTTTTCATCTTGAACAAATTTACAGAAAATGTTGAATTAAATCAAACTGAATCAAACGGTCTTTTTATATTATAGCCTCATTTCTTTCATTTTGCTTCTTCATTTTAATTTGATGTCAATCAGGGATCTAGTGATTTCAATCGTAAAAGGTGCTTTTATTTTATGAGCCGGAAACAGGAAGGCAACCGGAAGCACGCGCCGATGACGTCTCAGTAGGAAAACAAAAACAAACCTCCGTCTGTCCGAACTAACTGTTGTCGTGTTTCGCTTTGTTTGTGTCGTTTCCCGCCTTAAAAGAAGCTCGGTGTCGGTTCGGCCCGACGGGTTCATGGTGAGTTTTAACTCTTCACCAACTGTCGAGTCAAATTTAAACTAACGGCTCCGTTTTTAGCGCTTTTTTATCCGATGCTAACGTGTGCTAGCTAAGCCAGCTGACGTTACCTCAGCGTTGCTCAACCGTCCTCACCGTTGTTTGTCTCCGTCCCAGGTCGTCGCTCGGGGCCGGGGGAGGCTGTAGTTGACCGGTATCAGCTCGGTGCAGAGTGACGGTGGAGCAGCAGCCATGGCTCAGCAGAGAGGAGTCAACAGCCTGCAGTTCAACCAGGACCAGAGTAAGAAGCAGCGGCGGGACGAGCGGGGACAACCCGAGCCTGGACGTCTCTGCTCGGTCACTTAAGCTGTGGAGGCCGCGACAGACAGGAAGTTCAAATAAAACTGAGATCATTGCAGCTTTTGATTCTTTATTAACTATGATCATGATTATTATTATTGTCAATAAAGACAAGTGAATTTACACTGAGGTATAAATAAAGTAGCTATCGATCAATCAATCTATATATCTATCGATCTATCGAAGACAAAGTTGGTTGTTTCTCTGATTAAAGTTCAGTGTGTTCCAACTCATTAAGGCTCATGCTGTATTTGCAGAGTTAAACAGTACAGCAGTTAGAATAATACACTTTATTTGTACTTTGACGTAACCCTCAGCGTTTGATATGAAGAGATGAGATGAGCTTAAAAACACTGACCTATAATGAGAAACCATGAACAATGCTGGTGTGAGACGAGTTCTTATGGAAGTAAAATGTTAAACTAAGTGTTGAATAATTAAATTAAAGAAGGAACTGAACTAAAAACAGGATGATTTAACTCACAGAAACTTACAGACACAATCCAACGGCCACAAAAACTAATCCCAGTTATAAAGATAAAGTAACAAACTGAAAGAAGCTGCGCTGTTGTTGTCCTTTAGAAAAGCAATTGAAAAAGTTTTGTTCTCACTTTATTTAAGTTTAGTGTACGTCTCTATAATAAGAAGAGTTAGCTGAAGCAGCCGAGTGTGAGACAGTGTCATTAGTCTCAGTCTTGTGTCTGATGTTGTTGCTGCGGTTTTAAAGTCTCTGTAATTTAAACCTGAATGAACCAGTGAGCTCAGAGTTGTTGTGGTGCATTAACGTCGTCTTCTAGTATTTTTAGCTCATAAACAGAGAATTTATTTCATATTTGTT
Organism: Caranx melampygus; assembly: GCA_019059645.1. NCBI lineage: Eukaryota > Metazoa > Chordata > Actinopteri > Carangiformes > Carangidae > Caranx > Caranx melampygus. Next base: position 15,254 of record JAFELL010001929.1, read on the forward strand.
TCTGTCTTCTCAACCAATCACAAGGCTGCTTCTGCTGCGCCATGGAGACGGGCGTCAGGATCTATAACGTGGAGCCTCTGATGGAGAAGGGTCACCTGGGTGAGGTCACCTCTGCTGCCTATGTACACACAGTTACTGTAGTGACCCAAATGTTGCTAAGACGTGTGTGTGTGTGTGTGTGTGTGTTCAGACCATGAGCAGGTGGGCAGTGTGGCCTCATGTTCGATGCTGCATCGCTCCAACCTGCTGGCTGTTGTCGGAGGAGGAGTCAACCCCAAGTTCTCAGAGATATCTGGTGAGTCAGACGAAAGAGGAGGAGGGACATGCTGTCACCAGGTGGAGGTGTGAGGCTCCGCCCTCATGTGTTTCTGTTGTGTCGTTTACCTTCAGTTCTGATCTGGGACGACGCTCGAGAGTCACGAGACCCCAAAGACAAACTGGTCCTGGAGTTCACCTTCACTAAACCTGTCCTGGCTGTTCGCATGAGGCACGACAAGTGAGTTCACTGACACACACACACACACACACACACACTCCTGTAGCCTGTGAGGTTAAACTGGTTTGTTTCCGCAGGATCATCATCGTGTTGAAGAACAGGATCTACGTCTACAGTTTCCCTGACAACCCTGTCAAGCTGTTTGAGTTCGACACCAGAGACAACCCCAAAGGTGAAGAGTCCGACTCTCTTCTTCTTCTCTTTATTTCAGTCCATCTTTGGCTGCTGATCACAGGTGTAACTGTGGCTCCTTCCTGCAGGTCTGTGTGATCTGTGTCCCAGTCTGGAGAAGCAGCTGCTGGTGTTTCCAGGTCATAAATGTGGCAGCCTGCAGCTGGTCGTACGTCACTGACGCAGACACCAAACAAAAACACATCATCAGTGGTTTGAAATTCCTCTGAATCAGAATCTGTCTCCTTCAGGATTTGTCCAACACCAAACCTGGAACATCTTCTGCTCCGTTCACCATCAACGCTCACCAGAGTGAGATCGCCTGTGTGGCTCTGAACCAGCCCGGCAGCGTGGCGGCGTCGGCCTCACGTAAGGGAACGCTCATCCGCCTGTTCGATACCACGACCAGAGACAAACTGGTGGAGCTGCGCAGAGGAACCGACCCGGCGACGCTCTACTGGTACGGAAAGACAGGAGGCTTTTATTGTGAAGCAGCAGCAGGAAGTGGGAGGTGTCAATCAGGTGTAAATGATCAGAACAACAGGTTCACACTGTGACTCACCTCAGCTCCTCTGTCACTACTTCCTGTCCTCTTCTTCTCTGCAGCATCAACTTCAGCCATGACTCCTCCTTCCTCTGCGCCTCCAGTGACAAAGGCACCGTCCACATCTTCGCCCTCAAAGACACTAAACTGAACCGTCGCTCAGCGTAAGCCCCGCCCACATGAACATCTTCCCCCAGACTATTGTTCAAACTGTCGTTAACTCCTCTTCCTCCCCCTCCTCTTCCTCCTCAGCCTGGCCCGTGTGGGGAAGGTCGGCCCTGTGATTGGTCAGTACGTGGACAGTCAGTGGTCGTTGGCCAGCTTCACAGTTCCTGCTGAGTGCGCCTGCATCTGTGCGTTTGGAAAGAACACGTCCAAGAACGTCAACTCAGTCATTGGTGAGGACACACACACACACACACACACACACACACACTTCCTCCTCCTAATACACCTCCGTCCCTGTCTCCTCCTGCAGCGATCTGTGTGGACGGCACCTTTCATAAATACGTCTTCACCCCTGATGGAAACTGCAACCGAGAGGCCTTCGACGTTTATCTGGACATTTGTGACGACGACGACTTCTGAGGAGGAGGAGGAGGATGAAGAGTTGATGATGACTGTGTTGGAGACTCGATGTGTTTGTGTCAGTTGTTTCTCTTGTCTGTAGCAGAGAGGATGTAAATACAGTCTCCTGTCGGCCTGTGACCCCACTGCATCATGGGTAAACACAAACGAACCCTGAGACGACCGACATGCTTCAGCCTCCGAAGCTCATTGGTTGATTTTAGTCTGTGTTTTTATTTCTGTAAAAGACACAAATCAACATAAACAAAGAGGAAGAAAGTTAAACGATCAATAATCAATAACATGAGCAGGTTCACGTCACTTCCTGTTTGTCAGACTGAAAATAAAAATGTGTTTTTGTTAAATCAGATTCACCTGTCGTTTGTTTCCACTAAAGAAGAAGAAGACGTTGCCTCGGCCAATCAGCTTCTCGTCGTCCAAACCACTGGATGTCGCTCTGCAGATGTTGCTCCAGATGTTGCTCTGCAGGTGCTGCTCAGCAGATGTTGCTCCAGATGTTGCTCTGCAGGTGCTGCTCGGCAGATGTTGCTCCAGATGTTGCTCTGCAGATGTTTCTCTGCAGGTGCTGCTCAGCAGATGTTGCTCCAGATGTTGCTCTGAAGATGTTGCTCTGCAGGTGCTGCTCGGCAGATGTTGCTCCAGATGTGCTCTGCAGGTGTCGCTCTGCAGATGTTGCTCCAGATGTTGCTCTGCAGGTGCTGCTCAGCAAATGTTGCTCTGCAGGTGCTGCTCTGCAGATGTTGCTCCAGATGTGTCTGTGCTCTTCATTGAAACGTCGCTGACTCACTGTCAGTTTGACATTTTCTGCTCGTTTACATTGGGTTTTACAGCCTCTTGTCATTTCACTGAGTGCGACGGTGTTTGAATGTCACGACCGTGAGTCACCTGATAAAAACAACCTGCAAACAAAACGATACACTGTTAATAAGTCGTGAGGCGTTCACTGTCAGGGGCACCATAGGAAAGCTCATTCAAATCCCAGGGAACGTCATCTTTTTGTTTTTTTCATGGAACTAGTTTGTGTCGGTAAAAGAAAGACACAACGTCCTGTGTTTTATGTTGTAATTAACTTTTTGTCTCACAACTTCTTCGTTTTCACTTTATGTCACATTTACAACCCTTTTCCTCATTATTCTGACATCTCAACTCATAGCTATCACTTTCATCATCATAACTTTGACTTCGTATGTCCTGATCATATCCTGCTGCTCCAGACTGACAGGTGAACAGGCATCCAGGTGGAGGTGTTGTCTGTTAGCTCGTTAGCTCATGATACTTTAATTAAGGGTTAAAAAACGTCTGTGACACAAAGAAACTCCAGAGCCTTTGATCTGAGGCCTTTTGTCTCCTGAAGCTTTAGAGTCAAACATCCTGAGTCTTTGTCCTGCAGCACTAATGAGCTTCAGCACACACACACACACACGCGTCGGTCCATTCACCTCTGTCATCAAAGATACAGGATTAAGACACAAACATGAAGAGACTCTGTCAGAGACTGTTGTTCAGTCACAAGTCACAAACACTGAGGAAACTAATGAACTGTTAACGAGGCAGCAGAGTGAAGAGTTAATGAGTTCAGATCCAACATGAACAAATCAACAGGCTCCACCTGAATTCAGCTCATTCACACACTGATCAACTCAGCTTCATGTTTCTCTTCACTGCATTTAGTTCATTAATGAGACGATGAAATGAGACGATCTGCGTCACTGACGTTTTCACTCCCGGTGTCTGAACTCCACAGCATCTGATGCTTTTATTGTGAAAAGCCCAGAGCCGTGTGCAGGTTTCATTAAGACTCAGAGTGAAGCTTCATTTCCTGCTGTTGTTTCACTCAGAGTTAATCACTCGTCAAAACAACACACTCACTCTTCTCATTAATTAACCCGACGGTTTCATCCTCTGAACGACCACTGATCCTGCAGCGCCACCTGCTGCTGCTTCCTGTTTTAGCCTCCAGACATCTCACTGTGCAGCAACTAACATTCAGCTTCCACATCATCAGCGTTAAACAATGATACGCTGTGAACTCAGCAGATGTAAAGATGAGTCAGTGTTTATTAATGTTTAATATTTGTCAACAGTTACGTGTTACGTTACCACAGCTGTGTTTCCATGTGTTAACAAATACATTAATAAACACTTTCAAACCTTCAGTATTACATTACAATATGTGATAAACATTATTAATGTAACTTATGTCCAGTTTGTGTTTTTACTACTAAAACAAATACTCCTGGGAATTTTTCAAAATGGCTGATTGATTGATTTCCTGTCCACTGATCGATCGATTGATCCATTAACAGCTTAGTGAATCTCTTCTGGTACAGTTGTTTTCACACAGGAAGAACAAAGTTCCCTCCCTCCACTTAAAACTGTGGTTTCACCTGCAGGATTTATGACATCACAACTAGTTTGTAGCCAATCAGAGCCCAGGATGAAACTTAGAGCATTTTTCAAAGAGAAGAACTTTATATGTTTCATGAATCTTTGAACGTAGGTCTTTCAGTAAGAACCTGCTCCACCACCACCACCTTCTCAGCTCCAGATAAACAAGATGAACTCAAACAGGAAGTGACTCTGCCGCTCGTCTCCTCTGTTTGAAGCAGCCGCAGGTGTCACACCTGAGACAAGTCCAAGCATCAAAGAGTCCTGAATCACCTGAGAAGCTTCACTGGGAAACAGGAGGTCCAAACATCTCCATGGTTTCCATGACGAGGGACAGATGATCCAGAAACGAGTTCACGGACACTCGGAGGATTCGAGCTTCGTCTGCGCTCCACTTCCTGAGACACAGAGAGAGACAGAGGTTAGAGAAGACATGGACACTGTCCTCCAGGTGAGGCTGAGGAGCAGGGACAGTGTCTCTTACACCGACAGCGTGCTGCCAGACACCGCCAGCTCTTTACTGATGCCGCCTTTCCTCGGCTCTCGGTCTGGAGACAGAGAGCGCAGAGCGATGTCAGCCTCACGGGACGACGGGAAGGGGACGTCCAGAGAGCTGCGGGACGAGGTCAAGGATCAGAGGTTTGGACAAAACCACCGGTTATTATCTGAATCGACCTTTGACCTCTGAGAAGTCAGAGAATCAAGAAAACCTTCCTGATCAAAAACAGAAGCTTCACATGTGACACGCTGACATGAAGATGATGTGAACATTCACCAGAGCTCTCAGACTCCAGCTGCAGGGTTTCATACGTCCTGAAGCTGCCACGTGATTGGCTGATAGGTTAACCGTGTAAACAACCAGGTGAGTGCTCAGAGTCCATTCACTCCTCTTTATATCTGCAGAACTTCACTGACAACCCACGTGTTTTTACATTTTCTTCACCGTCACAGTGATGAAGTGACGGTTCGTGCACATCCATGGTGAACCGTGAACAGGAAGTGCTCACAAACACAGGCTGGAAGCGCGCGCGCGCGTGTGTGTGTGTGTGTGTGTGTGTTTGCAGCTCTGAGGGAAACTTCAGCTCCTGGTTGAGCGGTTTGAGTCTCTGTCGGTGTTTAATGAATTAAAGTCGAAACAGAACAAAGTTGATGTGACTTTCTGACGTCAATAAACGTCGACCCTGGGCACGCGCCGCTCGTGTTAAAGGATACAACTCCAGTTTGCCGGTGTCGTGGTTCGTTTCTCTCCGCCTGTCGCCGCCATCGCACTTGTTCTCTTCGAAGGGACGGGACCGGAAGTCGGTGTTCTTCTTCCTGTGCGACAACGTGCGTGATGACGCGCTGTCGCCACCTGGCGGCGGAGTGCGGTGGTACAACATCAAACAGGAGGCGAAAACACCGCGATTCACGTGAAACAAGACGAAGTGAGAGCAGGTCAGAGATGATCCACTGAACTGACACCAGCAACGTCATCACGTCAAAACACACGTTCAGAGTAAAAGTCCTGACTCGTATCAATAACAAGTGAAAGTTGTTGTTGTTTGTAAACAGTTATTGATGATCAATGGATCCGTTGTTTATTGTTTTCAGTCAAACAAACAAAAACTTGTTCGCTTTCAGACCTTGAATCCTGCATCTCATTAAAACCACATCATGTTTCAGCTCCTACAGACTTTCAGAATAAAAGAATGGAGTGACTTTTATTTTGTAGTAGTGCTGTCAAACTCAGCTGTGGCTCCATCCTCTCAGGCTCCGTCTCTCTCTCTCTCTCTCTCTCTCTCTCTCTCTCTCTCAGGACAATGACGTCGACTCGTGTCTGTTAATGACTGTCTTCTGATCACTGATCACTTTATTCATCTCTCCGCTCTCGGATCTCGGATCGATCCGCATCAGACCAGAGCGACCGGGAGCTGCTCTGCTTCTCCCGCCGGACTCCACCTGGTCCCGCGGCGGATTGCCGGTCGGTCCGGTCCCCGGTCCCTCACACCGAACAAGTGAGTACATGATCGATCTGACGGTCCCGAGCTCGTCACTGTGATTATTGATCAGGATCAGAGCACCGGCGGGATCTCTTACTCTTACTCTCAGGACTGAGACCAGAAAACCTCAAACACATCGATCCTGATCATTCACACCAGATCAATCTGGAAAATCGATTTATTGATTATTAAGTAGAATCGGTCATGGCATCATCAGATGTTTATGACTCATGTTTTACGTTTTACCGGTGAAATCAGAGGTTTGATGATTGAAACTGCAGATTATTGTCTGATCAGCTGATTCACACTGATGTTGAAGGTAAAAGTCAGGATTTGTCTTCAGTGCAATGAAAACACAACATTTCCCAAGTTTGTCCACAGCACGTGAGTGAATAAAGGACCCAGAGGTGATCAGAGTGTGAATGATTGACACTGAGTCAGTGGGTCACTTCATGGCTCCAGAGACAAACAGGGACATGATGCTGATGTTGCAGTGAAACTGATGGAGGACAATACAAAGGGCTTAATTCACAGGTCATTCATCTCCAGCAGGAACTACTTTGTCCTGCACATGTATATCACCTGAGACTTCACCCTCCTTTGTCTTCTGTCCAGCTCACCTGTCCGTGCTCGGGTTCATGGCGGTGTCCAAAAACGCCGGCACCCTGCGGGACCTGCAGCTGGCCCTGCAGCTGAAGATCGAGGAGCTGCGGCAGAGAGACGCCCTCATCGACGAGCTGGAGCTGGAGCTCGACACCAAGGACGATCTGATCCGACAGCTGCAGATCGAGCTGGACAGACACCGCCGCACCTCGCAGATCACAGCCGGCTCTGCAGAGGCCACCAGCACAGGTGTGATGGCGCAATAACCTCACCTGCCAAGTTCAGGTGGTGGCAGAGTGTCAGAGGGGTGGAGGGGTGGGGGGCGCCACAGCTTTTACACCTGCTAACTGTTGTAAAGCAAAGATTAGAGAGTCAGGAGAGACTTGTGGTTTGAAGCCGATGCTTTCAGACACAGAGGAAACAGGTGTGGGATCAAGACTCAGCTTGTTCTTCAGTCACATCAAACAAAGGTGGGGAGCTGCTGTTACACTCCGGACCACGGTTCCTCCTGGGAAACGATCAGGAAGCTGATGGTGTCCATCAAACCTGTCTTTACACTTTACACCCAGTCATCCATCCATTGTCTTCCTGTTGGTCAGATCTCTCTGTCTTTGGTCATGAACCTTTGGTAATGACCCAAAGAATGAGGCTGTAGATACAAGAGCTTCCTCCGCAGGGTGAGGATCATGTCAGCAGGAACCAGTCCATGTGGTTCAGGTATCTGGTTGGGACATGGTGAAGAGGTCTGGTCTGGGATCGCTTTGAGGTCCCTGAGGAAGAGCTAGAAAATGTTGATGGAGCGCGACCCTCTGGACGACTCAGAGGGACCTTGGATCGATGAAGAACAAGTCGTATATCCCTATATGTGCACAGCTGGAGTGAAGTAAAGTGATCATTTGTGAAATTACATAACAAGCAAACTGCAAACATCTGGATGTGTCCGCTCTCTGGTTGTTTGCAGAAGGAGCAGCGGTTCAAACACCTGCGACGCCTGATGAGCCTCAGCGAACAAAGAGGCAGGCCATCTCAGCAGAGCCCACGGTGCTGGACCCCTCCCAGCTCACTGACGTGACCCTCACCAGCTACTGCAAGTCCAAAGAGTGAGTATAGTCGCTACAGACACACACTGACACACGCTCCCAGGCTGTGATGCGTCTGACCTGTCGCTGTCTCCAGGTCCAGGGAGCTGATCCAGAGAGCTCTGCTGGACAACGACTTCATGAAACACCTGGAGCATGGACAGGTGACGACACATCATTTACACACACGACTGTGCGTCGCCTGGTTTCTTCTGAACACTCCTCACTTTGTCTGTGATTGTGTGCAGATCCTCACCATCATGGACTGTATGCACCCAACCAGCATCTCCAAAGGCCGCTGCGTGATCCAGGAAGGAGATGACGGCTCCACCGTCTACGTCCTGGAGGGTAAGACTGAGGAGTCAGATCTGTGGCCTGAGGCATCAGGTCACCAGCCTCCCTGTGATTGGTCACCACCTCAACAATCACATGGGGTCAAACAGAAAAGTTCATTTATCGAATAAAGTTCATGTGATTGTTCCTCCACGTTAAAACGCCAGCGACAGCCCTAATGACCACACACACACACACAGATCACCACCGCCACTATTTATCTTGGGTAAGGACTGTTCAGCTCGTTGGGACCAGACTATTCTGGGGAGGGGTGGGGGGGGGGGGGTTGAATTGGACTGATACAAGCTGACAGCTCATTTATCTGAGCGCCGGCAGCAGCAGATTACACAGCAGCCTGAACGAGCCGCAGTAAACAGGTTCATCAGGGACGTGACGTGACACAGAGTAAAAACAGCAGGAGGAAACTTCAGCCACATGATCCCGACACGTTCACTGCTCATCGTAAAAAAAAAAAAAAAAAACACTTCACTCCCAAGGACAGTCGCTCTTTCACACACTCACAGTGGAGAACGCTGCTGCTGCTGAAACTCACATTGTTCAGTTCAGTCTCTCAGCATGTTCTTTGAATCCAGCTCTGACCTTAAGGCTGTTTCTTTATAAAAGGTTTCTGCTCAGTCTGTGTGTGTGTGTGTGTGTGTGTGTGTGTGGACACTTCGCATGTTAGTACAGTCGTATTAGTGTCAGTACAATGAGTCTCTGTTTGGACCTTTGTCTTGTTCACTTAAACAAGAAACAGTCTTCAACCTCTGATCGTTACCTCAACAACTGATATGAGACTTTCTGTGAACATTCATGGTCCTCAGATGATGAATCCCTCTGACGCTGAAGATCCTCAGGTGTTTCCTCTGCTGCCTCCAGACCTGAGGATGAAGTCTGAAATAAACATCACAGTTTCATGTTAATATTCAAGTTCTGCTCAAACTCAGCTGTGACGTTACAGACGTCACAGCCGTTACAGACAGAGAGAGCTCATCTTCACTGTCAGTGACCCACCTGCTGCTGTTTCCTCAGAGGGGATGGTGGAGGTGACCAAACAGGGGAAGAAACTCTGCACCATCGGTCCAGGGAAGGTGTTTGGAGAACTGGCCATCCTGTACAACTGCACCCGCACGGCCACAGTAACAGGTACACACACACACACACACACACCTTTCGACTCTTTCACCTGCTCAACACATAAACACATTATCATTACAGAGGAAGAGCAGTGTGTCAGCGAGGCCCTGAACACATCACAGAGGCTCCGGGTCCATTAAAGCTGCTGCTGCTGCTGAAATGAACTGAATTCAATCTGTGGAAACGATGAAAGGTTTTAATGGTTCGACAGCAGCAGCAGCGTTTAGTGGCTGTGAGGAAGGAATGAACTGTCTGACAGTCAGGACACACACACACACACACAGGGACAATAACCCCTGCATCATGTGACCCAGGTGTGAACTCTGACTGGACTCTTTGATCTGTGTTCACTGTAAACCAGAGATGATGAACGACCAACACACGGAACCAGAAACTCTGTTCTTCATTTACTGGAGACACTTCAGTCACTTCTCAGCTCTTCTCTGTCGACGTGGCAACACTTCCTGTTTACACTCCCAGGCTGTTAGAACTGTGTTATCTGTGTGTGTGTGTGTGTGTGTGTGTCACTTTGATGTCCTGGAGGGATGCCTAGACACTGAATGATAAAACTGTGTCTTTTTGGGTACATGTGACTATAAATGTGTTCACAGCATCTTGTTGCTGAGTGTGTGTGTGTGTGTGTGTGTGTGTGTGCGTGCTCACCTCTTCTCCTCTCTGGCTGCTGCTCCTTGGCGGCGTCCTTGTGTCCGTGTCATTCAGGCGAGAAGATAAAAACATCTTTATGAGCAGCTGAAGAATCAGACTCAGTTTCATCACATTTTTACTTTTTTAAATTTCATCTTATTCGAAGCTTCAAAGCCACGAAAATGAAGGTTTTATTTTAGAAACCTGTTAAATGACCGAATGTGAAGGACGCTGGAAGAAGTGAAGCAGAGCCTCTCGTACCAGGGAGCCTAAAAAACATAAAGATACAGTTAGATGTTTGTGTTAAAGCTCGTTTAAAGCCTTAAAACCAGCCGTCAGGACTTCCTGTCGCTTTGTGATGTCACAACAGAGCAGTCACACTAAGCCCCGCCCACCACCTGGACTCACCATCCAACAACATGCAGGATTTGGTGTCGTTTGTGTTTTTAGATCTTCTCATGGATCGGCCCTTCAAAATAAAAGACAGACGAGGGAGGAATCTTTTGAATATCTGACTTTGCATCTCCTTCAGTCCTGAAGACAGGAGAATGAGAACGGGTCGTCATGTGACGTGATGTTTCCCAGGCTGACGGGATGTGTTGCATCGTGGGTAATGAAAACAGTGGAGGAGGAGAAGTGTGGCAGGTCATGAGCAGCCTAATGGGTTTACATGTAAATAAACATGATGGATGGAGGACGATGGGATGCCTGACGTTGCCGCAGCAACACGGACACTTGTAGAGGTCAGTCATTGAGGAGCGGCTCAGTGTCACCTGTCGTCGTCTGCTCAGATACGGAGAAGAGAAACATGAGGACGTGACAGGACGAAGATTAAACCTGTGACGGAGAGAGAGACAGAGAGAGAGAGAGGACAGTTATTTAAAAACCAATCATCAATCAATCGTTTATAGCCAGACAGAAGACAGCAGTGTGTGTGTGTGTCTGCATACCTGTCTTTGTGAGGACCATTGTCAGAGGACGTTTTGTCTGATCAAGAACTTTTCAGTTTTACACTGTTAAATATTTTTCATAACAGCATTTGTCATTTATACAGAACGTGTCTGAACCTGAGTCCATATGACTCATAACAGCACCAGACCATAATACACGCTGTCTCCAGGCTGTTGACATGTTGAGGTCATGAGCTGACAGACAGAGGGTCAATGAGCCTCACGGTTCAGACTCACAACAGCAACAATAAACAGCCGTCAGTTTATCACTGATGTTCAAACCTGTACATCACATGTCCGTCCCCGTGTTTTTACGATGCTCAGAGTCTCAGTGGGACGTTTGTCCAACGTGATGATGATGAAAGCTGTGTCTTCATCGACAGAGCAGGTGAAGTTGAACCTCTCTCTCTCTCTCCTCTCTCTCTCTCTCTGTGTTTTCAGCTCTGACCGACATCAAGCTGTGGGCGATCGACCGACAGGGTTTCCAGACCATCATGATGAGGACTGGTCTCATCAAACACTCCCAGTACACAGACTTCCTCCGCAGGTACGAGACCAGTCACATGACCATGATCACCTCTCCTCTGTGGTTAGACACTGACTCTCTCTCTCTCTCTCTCAGTGTTCCCTCCTTCCAGTCTCTGCCTGAGGACGTCCTCAGTAAACTGGCTGATGTTTTTGGAGGAGGTGATGATTTTACAAACACTCGTTCAGTTTCTGTTTGTCTCTGTTGATCTGAGGCTCAGTCTCCCTCTCTCTCTCTCTGTCTCTCTCTCTCCCTCTCTCTCTGTCTCTCTGTCCCTCTCTCTCCTCTCTCTCTCTCGTCCTCTCTCTCTGTCTCTCTGTCCCTCTCTCTCTCTCTCTCTCTGTCTCTCTCTCTCTCTCTGTCTCTCCCTCTCTGTCTCTCTCTCTCTCTGTCTCTCTCTCCCCCCCCCCCCCTCTCTCTCTCTCTCTCTCAGACTCATTACAGTGATGGTGATTACATTATCCGTCAGGGAGCCACCGGAGACACATTCTTCATCATCAGCGAAGGACAG
>JAFELL010001930.1:0-41143 GCA_019059645.1 Caranx melampygus
ACACACACAGGTTGGACTGATTTTCCAACGTCAGCAGTCTCACAGCTTCACACTAACATCATCATCTAACATGTGACAGCAGCAGTACTGTTGTTAGTTGTAGTTTAGTCTAACATAGTAGTAGTAGTAGCATGATCATACTAGAAGTACTAGCAGCAGTACTATTTGCTGTAACTATTAGCAGTATTACTATTAGCAGCAGTATAGCAGCTGGTGAGCAAACAGGTGCAGTCAGTGTTACTGTGGGCTGTGATCAGCTGCAGGAGCAGAATGAGACAGATGTTGTTGTTTTAAATGATGATGACAGCTGTGGTTTTAAATAGTGATTGACAGCTGGCTTGTGGATCATGTGACGGATCAGCTGACTGTGTAACAGGGTGTCTGTCAGCTGCAGTAACTGAGCCTCAGTCTGAGTCGTCATCCCGTCGCTGACAGAACTCTCAGTCTGTCGTTTGTTCACATTAACACGTCGAGTCCCAGAGGACCGGCAGCCCGTCATCCCACGCTGCCGTCACCGTGGAGAAAAACAAACGCCGGCGTCCTGTCAGTCCAACCTGGAGACGGCAGAGCGGCTGTTTGAAGTCAGCGTCGATTAGCAGGACGAGTGTGTAGTTAACAGAGCAGCTCTCATCTGAGAGCGGAGTAAATGGCCCTGGAGGCTATTTGAAGTGCAGAACAGAGAGACATCAAACACATCACATGGCTGTCAACAGCTTCATCTGCACACACTCATGAACCCCTCGCACTCTATATGATGAAACACACTTGTAGAGATGATGGAGTCAGTGACAACACACTGACTGATCAGAGCTGATGGAGGCAGACATCTGGACAAACTGCAGGTAAACACTCAGGACTGAACTGTGACAGCAGCAGCAGGGAGGGGCCTCAGATGCTCGGGTAATACTCAGAAACACACTGACACCAGCTGATGCACTGTAAGATTACTGTCAGCAGATGTTAACCCAGAGAAGTACAGCCAGGCTACAGCCGGACTACAGCCGCCGACTACAGCCGGACTACAGCAAGACAGACCAACAACCAGACTACACCCAGGCTACAGCCGGACTACAGCAAGACCACCACCAGACTACAGCCAACTACAGCCGGACTACTGCAAGACCAACAACCAGACTACAGCCAGCTACAGCCGGACTACAGTCGGACTACAGCAAGACCAACAACCAGACTACAGCCGGACTACAGCCAGACTACAGCCGGACTACAGCAAGACCAACACCAGACTACAGCCAGGCTACAGCCGGACATTAGCCGGAGTTCAGATGGATTTGATTAAACTTACCCCCTTCAGAGTTATGGAATTGGCGAGGGGGTGTGTGTCAGAGAAACAGTGAAGAGAATCAGTTAACTTTGATTTGGCTTGATTAATATTTGTTGGGGGGCCAGTAACTCACTTACATGCTGAGGTGGTGGTGGTGGTGTGGTGGTGGGGGGGGTTTAAACAGAAACAAAACACATGAGTGACAGTCATTTGATCATCCATTTAAAATCATTTGTGGATTAAGAAGAGCTGAAAGTTGTTGGTGTGTTAATGCTTAGTTACTACTGCGTAGTTAATGTGTTTTAACATGTTGTTACTGTGTTGATAACATGTAGTTACCGTGTTCTTAACATGTAGATACTGTGCTGTTAACGTGTAGCTGTGGGAGTAAACACAGCTTCATCAGACTCGTCCTTTGTCAGAACGGAAGTGTGAGGACGGTGTGGAGCTGAAGGAGGTGATGATGCTGCTGTGTTTGTTTATGCAGCAAAGCTCCAGCTGAGCTTATTAAAGTGCATCACACACACACACACACACACACACACACACCGACTCACCGATCTGATGTTGACGTCGGCACCGGAGCGAAGCATCATGTCCACAGCGTCCTGACGGCCCTGCTTGGCTGCCCAGTGAAGAGCCGTCTGGACACCACACACACAGTAAACAGTTACAAGCACAAACACATACACACACACACAGACACACACACACACACACACACACACAGTAAACACAAGCACAAACACATACACACAAACACATACACACACACCAGACACACCACACACACGTACATTTACAGCAAACACATACACACAAACACATACAACACTAACACTACAACACCAAAGGTCGTCTAACTCTTCCTAGACTCATCACTTCAACCACTAGGTGTCGCCTAGCAACAGAACCTGATGAGCTGTGGACTGGTCCCACCCACTGGAGGACAGTGTCCATCTGTGGATGGGACACACTGGCTTCACTGCAGATGAGTGACAGGTGGAGGTGTTGAGGCCGACGCCCCCTCATAATAACAGTTTAAGGGTTTTTTTCTCAACATGAGGCTCAGAATCTGTGTGTTGTGTGTGTTGTGTGTGTGTGTGTGTGTGTGGTGTGTGTGTGTGAGTGTGTGTGTGTGTGTGTGTGTGTGTGTGAGTGTGGTGTGTGTGTGTGTGTGTGTGAGTGTGTGGTGTGTGTATCTCAGAGATGAATCTGTTTAAGCTAATTCATAGGAACTGACTTCAAAGCAGGATTTTATTCAAATGAGCCGAAGAGGAGTTCACACACACACACACACACACACACACACCACACTGCAACACATCTGTGAAATACAGGATCATTTAAGAATAAGAAAACTACACACTGACACACAAGACTAACTGACAGAGAGAAGCAGCACACACACACACACACACACACACACACTCATAAAAAAATTTGAAAGTCATGAACTTACAAACTTGAAGAGTCCAGAGAAGACCACACACACACACACACACACACAGCACAGACATTAGAGCTCATTCATTAAACCATGCAGAGACATGTGTTGACCCCCCCCCATGTGAACTCTGTTCGAAGTCGTCGCGGCGACAGGAGGAAACAACCTGTCGTCATGGTGAGAGGAAACTAATGGAGGTTTATTTTGGCAGTTTTCATTAGAAGGTGCTAACTGAAACACCCCCCCCACAGACCTGTCCACACACCACACACACACACACACACACACACTGAGCAGAGCTGTCACCATGTGTGTGTTGTGTGTTGTGTGTGTGTGTGTGACTCATTCAGTTGATTTTACTTTTTTAATCTTATAAATTAAAATCATTGAATCTCAGTTGGAGTTACAGAGACTGAAGGACACTTATAGATTATTGATTAATCTGAAGATAGTGATCAGCACAGAGGCCATGTTTGTTTGTTTGTTTGTTTGTTGACTTTACTGGAACCTGGCCCTCACTTCCTGTCAGCAGGAAGTCAACCTTTTCAAATTAAGATCAATCAACGTGTTCTGCGTAGAAACAGGCCTGAGACGTGTCAGAAGGAACACACGCGTGACGCCGGCCAACATGGCTGACACCTGGCCTCAGTGGGGCGGAGCTCTGACACTGACCCAGCACAAACAGCCAACTTCCCACCACAGTCGTCCGGCGTCTGTCGGCCCACAGCCGGCAGGACGACGGCAGGACGAGCAGATCAAAGAGTGTGTGTGTGTGTGTGTGTGTTCAAAAGAAGGTGCAGACGTTTCAAAGGCAGCAACAGTTTCACCATATGTGACACACGCACACACACACACACACACCTTCTAACTGTGAAATCAGGTCTCTGAGACAGAGGGGGAGTGGAGCGTCGTCCAAAGATCCTCTGCTGATTATGAACCCCCCCCCCCCGGCTGCTGTTTGCTCACGTATTAATTACCATGTAATTACACATCATTACCCCCCCCCACACACACACACACACACACACACACACAGACACACCTCCCACCCCTGTCAGGCTTAAATCACAACATACACCATCACCATCAGCCCCCCCACCCCAGACCCCTGATCAGCTGACTGAGGTGTGTGTGTGTGTGTGTTATTTACTCACCCCCTTTACACACAGCAGGATGACATCACAGAGTTGACAGCATGGGGGGGGGGGCCCAGAGAGAGAGAGAGAGGAACAACACTTGAACACACATACACACACACACACCACACACACACACACAGTAACACTGATACTCACAGTGATGAAGTCCTGATGAGGAAGAGGAGGAACAGAAACAGCGAGTGAGTATGACTCTCTGTGACTGGCTGATCATCCAGACTGTGGTGTCATCGGTTACACACACACACACACACACACACACCCCCCCCCCACCCCCCCCCCCCGCCACCACCACCTTCTTTAGGACCAGGCCTGGGTCCTGTGTGAGCAGCTGACGCTGGGCGGCCATGTTGCCCTCAGCACAGCTCCTCAGCCAGGCCTTTTCCAGGGGTCCATCTGCAGCCTGTGGAACAGAGACTGACACACACACACAGACACACACACACACACACACACCACACACACACACACAGACACACACACACACATTATTCACTCTGTTTTGTGCCCAACCTGTCTCCATGTGGACAGGCCCTGAGTCTGTGTCATCAGCTGTTTGACTGTGTGTGTGTGTGTGTGTGTGTTTCCAGTGTCCTCGTTGTCCTCTAGCTGTGGGGGGGTGTAGCACACAGTCATGATGCCATTAGTGGTGTTTATTGTGACGTGGGGGGGGTGTCACCATCTCACACCTCCACACTAATTACACACCCCCAACACACACGCACACATACACAGAGGGGCTGTCCTTCAGCCTGACATCACATGGGGGGGGGGGTCACCTGTCTACTGCACCTGAACCAAAACCTCACCATAGAGAGTGAACACAACACCACACATTCTGTGATTTAACTTTTCTGTCAATCCACCAATAATCAATGATCAATAACTCCACAGCAGTGAACTCTACTGAAACATGTATGACCTCACCATAACAGAGGATGCTGTCACACTCCTGGTGTCGTCCTCCTCACTCTGTAACACAACAACACACACACATTAACACATGATACATTGATCATTGACACATTGATCAGTACATCTACATTTATCACCTTCATTCTTTCACACTTTCATGTTTCATCACTTTAACACCTTTTCTTTCTTTCCACGTCTGTTTTGAAACATTTGATTGAATTAGTTGATGCTAATTGATTCCCCCTCATAATAATCAAACTAAACTAAGGCCGGAGCAACATGCTAATGTTAGCTCATTAACATAAACAGCAGAGGATCATGGGAACGTCGGGCCGTCTCTACACTGCAGGGGAAACAGAGACACCGTCTGATCGGATCAGGTCTGAACAGATGGATCGGACGTCCCCTGGCAACGACAGTCGTACGTCATCAATAATGTGTCGATAGCCCATATTGATGACAGTGTGTTGTTTACCTGCAGCTGGGCCAGCTGTGTGTGAGTCTACACATGTGGGTCGGTTCAACCAATCAGAGCTGGGCATCAAGGCCTGCAGTGCAAAGACAGCCTAACCTAGTCTCAGCTCCACACAGGCTCTGTGTCCTGGACCATATTTGGATTAGCTGGGAGTGAGGGGGCGGAGTCAGACACAGCTAAAGTGGGCGGAGTCACAGAGGTGACGTCCATCTTTGTTTAGGAGACAGAAACCAGATCAGTGCTCCTCTCATCAGAAGGAGATAAAGAGAATAAGAATCTGGATCATCCCCTCTCAGAGCCCCCCCCCCCCCCCCCCCCCCACACACACACACACACACACACACTGCTCCCCCAGCTCCACAGATAATGAAGCAGCTCTGAGATGTGAATGAGCTCCATCCTTCTGTTAGCATAACAAACACTTCCACTCCTCCATCTATTCATCCTGTCACAACACGCTGCTGACCCCCCCCCCCCACCACACCACACACACACACACACACCTCGGTTAAACGTCCTCCCACCTCGTCATCTCCATTCAGCTGCAGCTCTGCTGTTTGTCAACAGCTCGTCCTAATTGGAGGCGTTTACTCCATCAAACTGAGCAGTGGAGGAGTGTGTGTGTGTGTGTGTGTGTGTGTGTGTGTGTGTGTGTGTTTGTTTGTGTGTCAGAGGAAGAGGAGCAACATGACATGAAGAAGAACAGAGAGGGAATTAACCTTCTTTAATTGTTTAATTCTTCTGATGAAGGTTAATGAGATGAAATAATCCAGATTCTGATCACCGATCACTCTGATCACCGATCACTCTGATCACCAATCACTCTGATCACCATCACTCTGATCACTGATCTGTCATGCAGCTCATTAACACTCAGCTCAGGAGGAGGAGGAGATCATCTTCATCACAGAAACAACTAAACCTGAAGCTTCAACCTCACTGTTAGCTGTTAGCTGTTAGCTGTTAGCTCAGTGCTAACGTCCCAGCACAGCTCTCAGCTCAGACCCAGGTCCTGGTCTGGACTCTGACATGGTCTCTGGAGTTCACTGTGAACAATGTGGTTTATCTTTGTTCATCTGGTTTTAATGTGAAGGTCAAGCTTTTATTTTGAAGTACAATGACAGTTACGTCAAGAAATAAAAGAGTGTCACCATGGTAACAAGGTGCTTTCTACCAGGTCTATGTTATATTCTATAGATCTGTAAGAGTTTATGAAGTGGAGGAGATTTTAATCTATAATCAATAATAATTTCCCTGAGGACAGTGTAAAGGGTCGTGATGTCATCATGACAGTGACACAGTGTTGTCTTCCATGTTGTGTTGTGCTGAGTAAATCTGATGATGATGATGATGATGATGATTCATAAACACATGTCTGTCATCATCACTGTGACGCAGTGATGTTGTGTGCTATTACAGGATCATATCAAATGTCACATTAAAATACTGTTGAAATGGAAATTATCATTTTAATACCTGCTGTTATTTTGTGTGTGTGTGTGTGTGTGTGTGTGTGTGTGTGTCAGTGATGAAGTCGCTTCACTGACACTTGACTAAGACTCAGCGTCTCTTTAATCCCAGAGAATCACTTCATTATACTGGATTTATATCAGAGCTGTTAATCTGAGTGTGTGTGTGTGTGTGTGTGTGAGAGTGTGTGTGTGTGTGTGTGTGTGTGTGTGTATTTAATGCTATTTCAGTCCTCGTATTGGTCATTATTTATTCACACGTGCACTTTAGTTCTATTATGTTTATTATTGTGATAATTATCACTGTGTTATTTACTACTGTGTTATCAGCCCCATCCTGTCTGTTCTGTGTGAACTGTACGAATAAAGTTGGATTTATTTGAAGGTGATGTCACTGATGAGTCTCATTAACATGTTATTGATTCTTGAGCAGTGGAGTTTCTCCACAGATGAATTCAGATCATTCAGGAGCTTTAATGAGAACGAGTCAGATAACTCTCTCACCCCAGCCCCTCCCTCACCCTCGTGCCCCCCCCCCCAGCTGTATGATTGTTGAGAATTGAAAAAGTCATTTAGCGGTGGCGGCGCTCTGAAAGCAGACGCTCGCTCTGCACCGCGGCCTCTTTGTCTGAACACTCAGGGGTCACCGGAGGTCAAGGGAATTATGATTACACCACAGCTCGCCACTTGCTCGCCGCCCGGCTCCTCGTTCCCACGGCGACCCGCTGGTAAAGAGGCACCTGATGAAGACGAGCGTCTGACTGCGGCTCGGTTCAGGAGGTTGATCTGGACCAAATGGAGGTCGGGTCTGATTCGATCAGACCGAGGAGACTCAGGTGTTTCTCACAGGCTCCTCTCTCTCCTCGCTCACACTCAGGTTAATGTCTCATCTCTCACACACACACACACACACACACACACACACACGGCCATCTTGTCTTCATCTGAGACTCTGTATCCTTTGTCCCTCTGTTCAGAGAGAGCGGCAGCAGACACACAACGTGTGGTAGACACACAAGACGACAGGTGACAGAAACAACAGGAAGTTAGCCTCATTCTGCAGCAGCGACTGTGACTCAGAGCAGGAAGTGATGTCAGTCAGACCAACATCACGCAGAGCAGCAGCTGCACTTCCTCTCCTCACCACTAGAGTGAGTCAGTCTCCATAGACTCCTATGTTAAAATGTCCTATAACTTTACAGCAGAAATAAACATGTTTTCCTGGGGGCGTGGCCTATTTGCCTGACACCTTGATACGGGCACAGTTGGTTAGCTGCTCAGGCTAACTGCTAGCAGCTAACAGAACATGAGGAAGTCCGAGCTGGTAATTAATCTGTTAGCACTAATTAGCAGGTAGCAGTGTCTGCATTCAATGCTAACATAACTTGCTTACGAGCCAATTAGCCAACAATTGAATTAGTGCAATGCTAACGATGCTAACAGTAACCTTTGCTCACCACAGCTGTTAAACCGACATGAAGTCTAAGCTTCTCCTCTTTGACCATATATGGATTAACTGGGGCTTACGGGGAGGAGTCAGACTCTGCCAAGATGGCGATGGTAGAGCAGCTCACCGAGCTTCATAAACCAGCGGGTGAAGTCACAGAGGTGACGTCCATCTTCACAAGATAACCGCCTCTGTACAGACGTTAGCCAAAAGCCAGCTACTGTCAATCAGCTGATGATCAGTCTAAACGCTGACGTTGGTGACTCACCCTCCTGGACACGGTGGGGTCACTGGCCAGAGACAGGGAGTCGCTCCTCAGGGACAGGAGGTCAGAGCAGGTCATGTCTCCTCCGTCGCTGCTGGAGCTCAGACTCAGGTCTGAGGACATGTTGGGAGCTGCAGGGATCACCAGGTCTGAGGGTCTCTCTGGTCTCTGAGGCTCCCATGGTTCCTCTGGACTCACTAAAGGCTCCAGGGTTTCAGCTGCAGGAGGACACTGGAGGACACAGAGAGGACAAACAGCGGTCAGGACGTGCAGCCAAGTCCAAGTCCAGGACTCTGGTCGTCTAGGAGGTTCTGTCTGGAACATGGAGCTTCACTGACACAGCTAATAGACACTAAGAGATGCTAACAGACGACATCACGTTACCCCCCCCCCCCACCCCCCCACCCCCGCTGCTGCATTAACACATGACAGAGAGTTTACTGCTCAACAAAAATGTCCGACTGTCGCCCTCAAAGTGGCGTTCATCTTCACACACGCTCGCTGCCGCCGCCGCCGCCTGTTCAGGACGATTAGGCCTCAGTTTGCTACAGACACCAGCAGCAGTTTAACATCTCACACACACACTGTCGTCCTTTAACTGGTGAGGACGGGCGTCCCAGAGAGCTAATTATACTGCTGCACACACACACACACACACACACACACACACACACACACACAGGCCTGATAAACACGTCACTTGTATCATTGTGATTTCAGATAATTATTTCACATCGTTTCCTCTGTAAACGAGAACGACTTCACTTCATGTGATCATGTGACCAGGCCTCAGGTTTACACTGTTACACTGAACACTGTGTGTGTGTGTGTGTGTGTGTGTGTGTGGAAGTGAACAGAAGCAGGTAAACTGTGAGCGTGTTCTTTGTTCTCAGTGACGTTGACACAATGATTCAGTTTGACTGAAAACATTTCACTCTTAAATTCAACCACGTCGACGTATGAAAATATGAAACGCACACGGCGGCGCGGTGAGTCAGCCACGACCTGATCAGTGCCACGACTGATGGATGGATAGAAGCATTCAGTTCTCATTTGTCCAGGTCAAAGACGTCTCTAGGCAACAACGTCCTCACGCCACAGTTTTCAAAGACAAAAACCACGTCCAGAGTATTTACTATACAGAGTGTAAAGTACAGCACAGGACGTCTGTACAGATGAGCCAACATCAAAACCTCAGAGAGAAACACAAAGGTGAGGACAGGTGAGGACAGGTGTGAGGACAGGTGTGGACAGGTGAGGACAGGTGAAGAGAGGTGAGGACAGGTGTGAGGACAGGTCTGAGGTAAGGTGTGAGGACAGGTGTGGACAGGTGAGGACAGGTGAGGACAGGTGTGAAGTAAAGTGTGAGGACAGGTGTGCGGACAGGTGTGGACAGGTGAGGACAGGTGAGGACAGGTGAGGTAAGGTGTGAGGACAGGTGGGAGGACAGGTGAGGACAGGTGTGAGGACAGGTAAGGACAGGTGAGGACAGGTGAAGACAGGTAAGGAAGCTACTGTCTCTGAATGGAGGTGGAGCCAATGACTTCATCCACATTTTCATTTTTATCCCTCTCTGTCCTGTGACCTTTGAACTTCTGATCACGACTCCGTACACTGTGGTTCATACACCAGGACACCGTACAGACCTGTACACTACTGTTCACTACCACTGTGACCAGGTTGATTATTGAGCAGCTGGCAATTAATTTGTCAGAAAAGTTGATTACTGTTGATTGATCAGCTAAAATTCTCAAAGTACCTGGACAAAGCTAAAGCTAAAGCTACAGCTAAAGCTAAAGCTACAGCTAAAGCTACAGCTAGAATCGAGGTGTTTTGCTCAGTTGATGATGAGATGATGTTTTTGACAAAGATCTGATCCACAGACATGATGATAATTGTGAGGAAACACACTGGTGTGTGTGTGTGTGTGTGTGTGTGTGTGTGTGTGTGTCTGTCAGGACGTTAGTGATAAAAGCCTCTAAGATCGTCTCGTCATTCAGACGTGGAGCTCAGGAAAAGAGAATATTTTACACAGTGAAAGTTGACGATGATTAAATCCATTATTAAAACACAGAGACGCTTCAGAAGTGACGCCAGGAAGCGAAGCTGGATCTGGAATCAGAGGCTCGGAGCTGAAGGAGAAGGAAACGAGTGGAAACAGGAGGTGTCAGCTGATGAAGACGAGCTGTCAGGGAGGCCGGGCCTTCATCATCATCACACACACCGTTTAGACGAAGAACAAAGACAGCAAATGTGGAGAAGAAAGAGCGGGAAACAAAGGCAGCGAGGAAGACGAGACATTTGGCTCCAACGCTGCCGCCAACGAAGCTCATGAATAAACATGATGTTCACCAGGCTCCACTCACCTCCTCCACCTGAGTGACAACCAGCGCTGGGACCACACCACCTGACTCCCCAGCCTCATCCTGATTGGCTGCAGCAGTCACCTGGTCCTGGTCCTGGTCCTGGTCCTGGTCCTGAGGAGAACCTATGGACAAACAGAGGAGGCTGAGGTGGGGGGTGGACAGCAGGGGGCGCCATGTGACGGTGAATTTTAACGTGTTAACTACATGCTTGGTTCATATTTGAGTCATATTCATGTTCATATTGAATCACTTCATCAGAGGATTATTGATCATGAAGGTATTGAGGGGTTCCTGATCACGTGACTCATCAAGTTCATTCGGTTGCTTCATGTTGTGTTGGTGCTGAAGCCAACGATCAATGCATTGTTTCATTGATTATAATAAACTAATGATTAATAAACATCAGCTGATCAACCTGTCAGGGTGCTCGGCCGTCTTCCTTATAATACAGAACTATATACAGACCGTCACCAGTTCACTGTCCTGGTGTTTGTTCAGCTCAGGGTCTCAAAGATTATCAAACACTTCACACAATCAGAGGTTATCAACAGTTCACCCTGGTCAACCAGAGACAGATCAGACTCTTGGACCTCAGGTGGGTTTTGTTTCATAGTCTGAACCTGGTCCTGGTCTTCAGGTGGATCAGAGACACTTTGCCTCTGTCCACGCCTTCATCACCTGTGTGAAGACTTTCTTGCTCCTGGCTGAACTTCTCAGGTCTCTGGTCTTCTTGGTCCTGGAGAACTTGGTCCAGGTTTGGAATTGGATCCACATCCTGTTCTTGTGTCACTTGAATATTGGAGTCTTGGAGCTCTTTGTCCTCAGGAGACACCTGGACATTGTCCTCCATCTTCCCAAGAGCCTCTGACCGTCAATGGTGAGTTTATGTTCTGGAGGAAGATTAAACAAATTCAGAGACCTTTACAAGCCTAATCTGTGTAACAACAGCATCATGGTTTCCTCTGCTCCACCTGGAGAACAGATGTGCACAGATGTGGACAGATGTTAACAGATGTGGTCTCTGTGCCGCTGGTGTCTCCAAATGTCCACAGGCCCTCAAATCTTAAAGGAGCTGTTTTCTATGTTTTGCTATTGTTCCACAACTAGCATTAGCATTAGTTGTTTGCTAGCATCATGCTAACTTCAGGAGAAACAAGAATTGAAGTGAACAGTGGAAACTGAGCTCGTCACGGTCTTGCTATGCTAACATCAGCGTTAGCTGCTGTCGGTCAGTGACTGGTCCCCTGGAGCTGCTTCTACTTCCTGTTGTGTGGGGCGTGAACACTCTGAGCCGCAGATATATATAGGAAGACTAGATGACTCACCTGACGCTGCTGCCCAATGACACGGCGTTGCCACATGGCGGCCATCTTGGGTCAAGCAGAGTGAAGAATAGTTGTTTTTAGTGCAGACGACTGGATCACCATCTACTGCAGCCAGAGTCAGAGCAAGTTGCCTGACCCAATATGGCCGCCTGTGAGTTACGTGTACACGTATTTTGATCCACCCCCTTGTTCTGAGCAGCAGCTTCCTGTCCGTCCCTCCTCTCAGCACTTAGCGGGGAAGTCCCGCGGGTGCTAATTAGCCTGAGCTCAGATAACGAGGACGGCACTTCAGACGGATGATCACGATTAAAATGAGTGTTTTCCATTTAATTAAACACACTGAGTTAAGTGACCTCTGGACGCTCGGCTCTTTATGAGCTGCTGGGAAACAAACGAGCCGTCTTTCATGTGGAGGAGTCGTTGCCGTGGAGAATACGGGGGCGGAGCTGCTGCACGTTTTCCTCAATATTCAGCTTTGTTCATGCAAATTGTGAACATAACTTTTTGATATGATAAAAGGCAGCGCGGTGTCACTTCCTGGGCAGGTCCACCGGGCCCGCGGCCCCGATCAAAGAGTCCGCTCGGCTCCTCTGAGCCCTTGGCTTCTCCTGCAGGAGGCGCAGTGCCGTCATATCACCCTCCCAGCAGGAGGGGCGGGGGGTGCGTTCACCTCAGCGCTTTAATGAACAATGTTTAAAACAGCGTGAAAACAGCTCACACTAATCTACTCCTCCATCTGCAGAGGCGCGCTCCATTTCCCTATCAGTGCAGCTCAGGTGGAGACAGTGTCTCCTCATCCCTCAGGCTCCAGTACGCATCATCAATATTCAGTTAGCAGCAGGTCGCAGACCCCTCCCCCAATCACAGGGTCAGGTTACAGACCCCTCCCCCAATCACGGGGTCGGGTTACAGACCCCTCCCCCAATCACAGGGTCAGGTTACAGACCCCTCCCCAATCACAGCTGACCATGGGGCAACATCATACTTCCTGTTTACATGCTACAGAGCATTATGGGAACTGTAGTTCCACCTCCATGACTTGATGTTTATCTTGCGATGTTTTAGCTTCTCTGACATTCAACCTGAAAACTAACACGTCCGTCATCAGCAGGTTGATCTCCACTGATACTGATGAGTGGCTGCAGGTGACCTGGACATGCAGGTGTGTCACCTTGAATAGAACTGGTCAGTTTGACTAATTAGATCAACAGTAATTAATGAACGAACCAGGTGATGGCCCAGATTGACACCTGAAGCCCCGCCCCCTCCACTCTCACCTGTAGGTCTGGAAATCCCAGCAACAGAGTGTCGTCCTGACAACCAGCCCGAGGGCAGTCAACTGGAGGAAGGACCACACGACACCACCGCCATGACGACGGACTTCAGCTGATCTGAGGAAGGAGAGAGAGAGAGAGAGAGAGGGAGAGAGAGAGAGAGAAGAGAGAGGAGAGAGAGAGAGAGAGAGAGAGAGAGGAGAGAGAGAGAGAGAGAGAGGAGAGAGAGAGAGAGAGAGAGAGAGAGAGAGAGAGAGAGAGAGAGAGAGAGAGAGGAGAGAGAGAGAGAGAGGGAGGGAGGGGCTCAGTTATTTATAGGAGACAGTAATGAGATTAGCGTGAACAGCAGCCTCACCTGAGGAGCAGGTCACACACACACACACACACACACACACACACTGACTGTGAGCGGGCGGAGCTTCCCAGGCCTCAAACTACCCACAATCCACTGCACTTCACTGGCTATAATATGATCCAGCAGCACAGGTGACATCACAGGGTCTCCTGTGATGTTCCTGGTGTGATGTCACCTGGAGTGATGTTACCTGTGATGTCACCTGGTGTGATGTCACCTGGTTTGATGTCAGCTGGTGTGATGTCACCTGTGATGTCACCAGGTGTGATGTCATGTGTTACAACTGAAGTCGACCCAGAAACATTGACAACAGTAGCTAAACTGTGACGCCGTTTCCCGACCTCTGACCTCTGAGGACTGAAGGGTGAACTTATTTGAATTAGGTCCAACCCAACCCCCCCCCCCACACACACACACACACACACACACAACACCAACAGCACAGTGCAGGATTGTTTGGGCTCCATAAACAAGTTCCAGCGTTGGACCAAAAAAAAAAGAAGAGGAAGGTGGAGCTGATGCTCTCTCTCTCTCCCTCTCTCTCACTCTCTCTCTCTCTCTCTCACTCTCTCTCTCTGAGTTCCTCTACCCTCTCTCTATTCTTCCTCCTCTTCCTCGTGCCGTCCCGGGACTCGCGCGCCCTCCTCTCCGATGTGACTTGGCTCGTGCGCTCTGCTCCTGCTCGGTGCTTCCTCCATGTCTTACCCTCCGGGATTCCTCTTCCAGCCCTCCGTGTCTCTGGCTCTGCCCTCGTGTCCGTCCTTGGGCTCCGGGGTCATGCTGGGGCCGCGGCCGGAGGAACTGGCTCGGTCCTCGGGCTCCGGCTCAGCCTTCGCGCCGTACTCCGGATCCTCCACTTCCCCGGGATTCAACGCACACCTGCCGTTCGGCGGAGAGACCCGGGCCGCCGCCGCCATCAGCTCCTACGTGGTGAGTGTCCGCAGCAGGTCGGAACCGAACCGGCCACCCGGGGAGGGGGGGGGGGGTCCGGTCCATGACGTGGTGATGAGCAGGTGTCAGTTTGGCGCGTGAAGGAATTTCAATGAAGCCGCGAGATGAAAACCATTAGTTTGAAGTTTCAGTTCATTTTAATATCAATAATAATATCAATATGAAATATGAACCAATATTATTAATATTAACATTAATATTAGTATTAATATTGATAATAATTTTAATATTAATGTTAATATTAATATTGATTATTATTGTTATTGTTCCGGAGACAAAGATTAAAATTAAACTAATAATAACACTGTTGTTAATGATAATAACAATAATAATCTATATTGATCATATAGTGATATTGATCATAATAAACAGCGTCAGTTGAAACATAATCAATTGATCTGATTTATTTTAACAACAGTTTTGTGTTTATTGATGATGATCGATCTTTGATTCTGAACCTGTCAATTAGATTTGGTTTGGTTTTAAATTCAACCTTTATTTAACTGTGTTAAAGATTAGACACACACACACACACACACACACACACACACACACACTCAGGTTAAAGCTGCAGGTCCTGTCGTCAGAAATTTTTTTTTTATCTCTGATGTAAATTGTTCTAAAATCTCTTTGTGCTTTTACGCTGAAAGTAACTCATGGTTTCCGGTCTTAGAGTCCAGCTTACGACGCGTCCTCCGGCATCTCGGGCTCCTTGGACTACCACCCGTTCGGGCCCCTGGGGGCCTTCCCGTACGGAGACCCCGCCTACAGGAAGAACGCCACACGGGACGCCACGGCGACGCTGAAGGCCTGGCTCAACGAGCACCGCAAGAACCCGTACCCCACCAAGGGCGAGAAGATCATGCTGGCCATCATCACCAAGATGACCCTGACCCAGGTGTCCACCTGGTTCGCCAACGCCCGCCGCCGCCTCAAGAAGGAGAACAAGATGACGTGGACGCCGCGCAACCGCAGTGAGGACGAGGAGGACGAGGACATCGACCTGGAGCGACACGAAGACGAGGACGACGAGACCAAGACCAAGGAGGAGGAGACCAAGAGAGACGACGGTGAGTGACACGTGCGCGTGCGTGCATGTGTGTGCACGCGCGTGTGCGTGTGTGTGTGTGTGTGTGTGTGTGTGGCGCAGCAGCTCCAACAATGAACCACAAAAAGTTAAAAACAAAAGGGAATCGATCAGTCAATAAATTATTGGAATAACTGATCAATCAGTCTGATTAGATCTTCAGAGAGAGAACTGCAGCTTAAATATAAAACATGATGACGTTCACACACTGAGACAAAGGATCAGACCCGATCAATAATTATTATTATTAGAAATATTGATTATTGTCTCCGTTGTTATTATTAAATTATAATCATTATTATGATCAATAACAGATCGATGTCAATAATGTTTATTTGTTATTGATTCAATGTGTCGTTTATTTTCTGTTTCACTTTTTTCTATTATTTTGTTTAAACTTTTTATTATTGATTATTAATAATTATTATTGATTAGTGTTTATTTATTGATTAGTGTTTATTCTTGATTGTTAATAATTATTATTGATTAGTGTTTGTTATTGATTATTGATTATTATTGTTTATTATTATTACTGTTATTTATTATTGATTATTATTGTTTGTTATTAATGTTAATGATTGATTATTGATTATTATTGATTACATGAATCTGATAAATCTTCAGTTTCTGGAGGAAAAAAATTCACATTTCTCTTTTTTGTTCTTAAGAAAAAAAACTCACTGTGTGTGTGTGTGTGTGTGTGTGTGCAGCAGGCTGTGGCCCCCCCTCTGTGCTGGACACTGATCCAGACTTTCAGGACTCGGGGGACCAGAGGCCCCTGGCCCCAGGCCCCAGATCTGAGGGCCCCCTCCCACATACGGCCCCCCTGCTGCTCCGTGCAACGGGAACGGAGTGCTCGTCAACCCCCCCCTCCACCCCCCTGTCCAAGGAGCAGGGAGACTCCTGTGGCCCCGTCGGGGGCCGACCGTGGCCCCCAAACCCAAACTGTGGTCCCTGGCGGAGATCGCCACGTCCTCGGACAAATCTCCAGGAGCACAGGACTCCACCCCCCTCCCCCACAGCCCCGCACTGCCCCGACACTTCTACTACCCCTCCCCCTTCCTACAGTACTCCACCTACAGCCCCCTAGGGACCCTTCCGCCCCCCCCCCTCAACACCGGCCCCCAGGACTCGAGACGCTGCTGCAGCGAGCGGAGGCAAGAGACTGTAGGGTAAAGGCCACGCCCACCTTGTAGTCACGCCCCCTGCACAATATGACGAGCAGTGTGGGGGGTGGTTGTGTGAGTGTTGGGGGGGGGGGGGCACAGACTGTTCAGAAAGAGACAAATATTCAATTTGAACTGTTTTTCTATGTTGATAAACGTTTGTGTACAAATCAACAGGAAACATTAAAACTTTTAGGTTATTAACACACAACTGTCAACAATCAGCTGACGTCTGTCAACAAACAACAACAACAACAACAACAACAACAGACAACAACAACAACAGACAACAACAGACAACAACAGACAACAGACAACAACAGACAACAACAGACAACAACAACAACAACAACAACAGACAACAGCAGACAACAGCAGACAACACCTGGTGTGTCTCAGGTCACTTTGACCTTTGACCTTTGAGTGTTTTCTTTCTTTCATTTGTTTCCTTTTGAATCAAACTTTATGTTTTTATTTTTCTACACAAACTGTGTGTGTGTATGTGTGTATGTGTGTGTGTGTGTGTGTGTGTGTTTTTATTTTTTACATAGTTTTATTTTCACTGGATGAATTTCTGTTCAATAATTTAGATCATTTTAAAAATGAACCAACTTTCATTAAATCAAAATGTGTGTGTGTGTGTGTGTGTGTGAGTGTGTGTGTGTGTGTGTGTGTGTGTGATCCAAGGCAAAACGACTGGCGGATCAGAACAACACCATTCATTTTTTATGCTCCCCTGGGGGTCCAGTGGAAGGGGCGGGACTTCGCCACTCTATTGGTTACAGGGTATCGATCATATTGATCAGTTCAGCTGTGAAGGCTGATCCTCGTCTTCCTAAATCTGCAGCTCCCAGAATCCACCAGTGCAGCTACTGGGACTGAACCAGTCCGCTCCTGTTGACACACACACACACACACATACACTCGCTGATTATTGTGTTGATTGGGCGGAGCCTGAAGGTGTAAATGAATGTGGGTGGAGCCTGTTGGTTGGAGCTCAGAGACAGATGGTGACATTTGTTCCAGTCGTTCCTCCAGTGACCTGAGAGGAGCTGCACCAGCAGGAGCTGTTAGCCTAGCCACCGCTAACGGCTACACCTGCTGTCAGGCTGTGTGTGTGTGTGTGTGTGTGTGTGTACTCAACATTAAACTGATTTTATGAATTTAAATGGGACTTGTGTCGATCTCTGTTATTTCACACCAACACTGAAGCTTGAATCTGATTGGCCGGCTGTTTCTACAGACTCGAACTCTCTTATTTCTTCAAGAGAAAACGAGGCTAATATTGATTAATAATTATAGATTAATGACAATCAGAGCTGAGTGATGATGGTGAGGAGCCTGGAGCCTGTGGAGCACAGAAGCTGCAGATTACAGAGAAAGGCAGGAACTCAAACGCATCATTTCAGGTGAACACACACATAATCTGGTACGAGGCGTTCAGGGACCACACAGCAGCTCCACTGATGGACTGATGACCACACTGAGTCATGCCCAGGTGACCTCTGACATCTGACCTCATGGAAGAACCAACAACACATGAAGAAGATGATGCAGACTATTATGGGCTGTTTGTGAACAGCTTTTGTCTGTGTCTGTGTCTCCGGGGTGGAGCTGCACCCGCTCGGTGGAGTGCGGCCCCCTGCAGGCCACACCTCCCCGCAGCAGACGGCCCAGCCTCATGCTCCACCTGAGCCAGTCAAGTGCATGCTGGGAACTCCTCAGACATGGAGGGGCTGCCGGGGGCTGCCGGGCCGGAGGATGCTCCCCAACCAAAACATTCCTCCGGGGGCCGTTGCACAAAAGCAGGATTCAGACATGACTGAGTCCAACGAACCCAGAACACCAGGCTTAACTGGTTGCACCAAGCCAGGATGAGCAGACACGGATTCATCGAGCCAGGTGAAACCAATCCTGGATCAGTGTGTGCACACGGCTTCCTCAAAGAGACCCCGCCATCGATCACAGATTCACCGATTCACCATGACAACTGGAGCGGCGGCGTACTTTTCCCGTCGGGGACAGAAGTCCTCATGGAGGCTCACGAGGAGGTAAAGGAGCAAAAAGAAAGGCAACACCACCACAGTTATTAAACAACAAGAGGAAGAGAGGTAAAGTATTGCAGACCGCCTGAACGCGTAAGTATCGAGCACAAACACACACTCACTGCTCCGCTGAAACATCACATCATTACAGTCCACATTTACATCAACCAGAACGTAGCTGTGCTCTGGTTGTCAATCAGTCGACACTGTAAGTGAAACTGTGTAAATGTAACTCCATCAGACTGTCAAGATAACCCCCCCCCCCAAAAAAGTCATGTTCAGGTGAACATGCATTTGTTTCAGTGTGCAGACATGCAGCGTGTGTTATATACAGATACATGTAACATGACACCGTGCGCTCTGTCCTGTAGAGTCACTGTGTGTGTTCAGCTTTGACATGATGGTTTACCTGCTTCCATTTATCCTGACAGAGGAGGCGGAGCTGAAGACCTGGACCCTTCAGCTGGGAGTCAGAGCCAGAACCCCTGAGGACCTGCAGGGGTGGGGGTAGGAGGGGCGTTAATTGTAAGAACAGTAGAGAGAGGAGGTGGGGGGTAGAGAGGAGGTGAAACATCACTGTACTCATCTAAAACTCACCTCTGTGACTTTTTAAGTGCATTTCTGGGCTTTAATTATAAGAACAGTAGAGAGAGGAGGTGGGGGGGAGAGGAGGTGGGGGGCAGCAAAGGGCCACCAGATCCAGAATTTGAACCGGGGCCACTGTAGCAAGGACTGGAACTCTTCTTCTCCCCCAGGTTTGTTGGAGCTGCTGTTCACAGGTGTTGAGCGCCATCTTCTGGAGGAGAGTGGAACAGATGGGTGTAATACCTTCTCTTATACCTGTGATGGGGCTGAGCACGTGACTCATACAGACTGACAGACACCCATTTATCTGCAACAGTTGCGCGCGTGCACACACACACACACACACACACACACACACACTGATCACAGGGACTCTAATATGATCAAATATGTAGCCTCATGAAGCCTAAACAGCACCGGGAGGGGGCAGCACCGAGCCGAGAGCTGGTTCTGTGACCCGGAAGAAGAAGAAGAGGAGGAGGAGGAGGAGGAGGAGGAGACGCGCGGTTTGTTTACCTGCGGCTGAAGATGGAGCCGAGCCCGGGGACGACCCGGCTCCGGCGGCCGCGCTGCTCCGCTTCCTGCTGAGCTTGGACGTGGCTCCGGGGTTCGGGGCGCAGGTGTTGGAGCTGTACCGGCTCCAGGCCGCCGTCCTGAGGCGCCGCAGGCGGCGGGAGCTGATGGAGAGCGAGCGGCGGCAGCGGCAGTACCTGCGGAGGAGGAGAGCCTTCCTGCTGTCCTCTGTGGCGGCCGCGCTCAGCCTCCTGTCCGGAACCAGCAGGCTGGTGTGGGTTCGAGCGCGGCTGCCCGGACAGAACCTCTGGGCCACGGCCGAAGCTTTCGACGACGAAGAGTGGAAGGCGCAGTTTCGCGTGTCCCGAGCGACGTTCGACTTCCTGCTCGAACTAATCGGTCCCGCCATCAAACGTCGGCGGACGAACTACCGCGTGCCCATCGAGCCGCGCCGCCGCCTCGCCATCACGCTGTGGTGGTTCGCGCGCTCCGGTGAGTACCGCACCATCGCCGACATGTTCGACGTGGGCATCGCCACCGTGTGTATGATCGTTCGCCAGGTGTCGTCCGCCATCGTGGAGCGGCTGCTCCACCGCTTCGTGTCGTTGCCCAGCGGGCCGCGGCTGGACGCCGCGCTGCGCGCCTTCAGTGACCGCTGCTACCCACAGTGCGCGGGGGCCATCGGCTCCACGCACATCCCTATCGCGCCCCCCAGGGACAATCCCGACCACTACCTGAACAGGAGCGGCTGGCACTCCGTCATCCTGCAGGCCGTGGTGGACCACAACGTCTGGTAAGAACCGAGCCCGGTACCGAGGCTGACTCACGGTGAACCAGCTTCCGGTCAACAGGTGTGTTCCTCCCCCGCAGCTTCACCGACGTGTACGCGGGCTGGCCCGGGAGCAGCAGCAGCGCTGCGGTGCTGTCCAGCTCAGACCTGTACCTGAAGGCGGAGGACCGGCCGGACGGCTACCTGTTCCCGCGAGAGGTGAGTGCACAGGTAGAGTGACGTCAGACACACAGGTGGTTAGTGGAGGTTCACACTAACTCACGTGCTGCTCAAATAAACAGTCAACAGATGTGACTCTTGTTGTTGATAGATCAACTTCCTGTTGTGTGTGTGTGTGTGTGTGTGTGTGTGTGTGTGGGTTCACACTGAGCTCTGTCCTTCAGAGGTCGCTCCTGTCCGAGGGCGTGGAGATCCCCGTCCACCTGATCGGCGACGCCTCCCTCCCCCTGAAGCCGTGGCTGATGAAGGGCTACACCGAGGAGCAGCAGCTGTCGTCGGAGCGCCGCCGCTTCACCTACACCCTGACCTCCGCCCGCTCCGTGGTGGACGCCGCCTTCACGCGGCTGAAAGGGCGCTGGAGGTGTCTGCTGAAGAAGAGCGACATCGACGTGTCCGTGATGCCCAGAGTGGTGGCGGCGTGCTGCGTCCTGCACAACGTCTGCGAGCAGAGAGGAGACGGCTTCCTGCCGGAGTGGAGCATCGAGGCGGCGCACGGTCACTTAAAGCAGCCGGACGCCGAGGTGTTTGAGGGAGACACCTACTGCGCCGCTGAGGTCATCAGAGACACCATCACCTACAACCTGCTCACCATACTGCAGCACTGACTCCACCTGCTGCACCTGCAGCTGACATTTCAAGTGATGCTGCTGAAGTTTTACCTGGTGAAACACCTGTTCTCCACCTCTGACCTGGTGACCTCACTCACCTGGTCCACTCACAGTGGATCAGGTGAGGACAGTGACATCACACTTCTGTCTGACTCCATTTAATGAGATGATTGAGATCATCGATGAACTATTTTCAGCTGGTTTGAAACCAAATTACTGACGTGCACTAATAATCGTCCCCGTGTCGAGACGCAGCTGTTTACTGTTCAAACCCACCAAACTTTAATAAAGCTCCATACGGTATAAAGGTAGACGTGCGTCTTAAAGCTCCATACGGTATAAAGGTAGACGTGCGTCTTAAAGCTCCATACAGTATAAAGGTAGACGTGCGTCTTAAAGCTCCATACGGTATAAAGGCAGACGTGCGTCTTAAAGCTCCACACGGTATAAAGGCAGACGTGCGTCTTAAAGCTCCATACGGTATAAAGGTAGACGTGCGTCTTAAAGCTCCATACGGTATAAAGGCAGACGTGCGTCTTAAAGCTCCACACAGTATAAGGTAGACGTCCATGTGTAGTGTGATTATAAAGCAGCTCTAGGTTCTATATTAATACTGTGAAAGTATCAAAGCCTCAGTCCACAGAGAAATGCACACAGCCTGTATTCAGACACTGAGCCTTAAAACCAGCCGTCAGGACTTCCTGTCACTCTGTGATGTCACACAGAGCAGTCACCCAAAGCCCCGCCCACCACCTGCACCCACCATCCAACCACTTGCAGGATTTGGTTTTACTTGTGACCTTGTGGATTTTTATTGGATCACTGAGTTGACACATGACAACACTGAACACCGTGGTGTGTTTAATGACTCGCTGTAAAACACTGTTAAACTCAGCGTCTCATTGATACAAACAGGATGTATAACATCCACCCAGCTTCAAACTGTACGAGCTGCTGCAGCTGCACAGGCCTCGAAAAAGAAAACAAAACAGAAAGATGAAGATAAAAGCGGTGAAGCTTATCTGAGCTCAGTCCTGCGGCTTCAGAAAAACTCTCTTTGGTTCTGTTGGCTTCTGGTCCCGGTCCCGGTCCTGGTCCTGGTTCTGGCCCTGGTCCTGGTTCTGGTTGTTGTCCAGCACCGCTCGGTCGCGCTTCTTCACAAACTTCTTCTTCATGCTGCCGACTAAACTCTCATACCTGGAGACAGAGGAGACACAGGAAGTGACATCACCAGGAGAGGATCCTTCATCACAGGGCCTCCTACCCCCCCCACCCCGGGGGACCCGTACCTCAGAGCCATCTCCTCATCTGTGATGTCCGTCTGCATCCTGCTCAGCTCCTCCTCTTCCTCCTTCTCCTCTTCGTCTCTGGGATTCATCAGCGCCATCAGTTTCTGACAAAATACAAGCAAACGCGTTGATGATGATGATGATGATGATGACATCACAGGTTTAGTCACATGACCCACACAGCTGCAGGGGTCACATCAGGTTCACAGGTGACACCCACCTCCACATCTGGATTGAAGCCTTTGAAGGAGATGCGTCCGAAGTTGAGCTGCTCACAGGGGACGAAGCTCGCCTCCTCCACCACCACAGACCTGACAACGACAACACGACGCCATGGAAACACACCTGTCAATCACACAGTTCTCTGATCTGATGTTTGTTAACGACACATGAAATCTGTCCAGACTGGTCCAGAGTGATGAAGTAAAGCCGTCAGCGCGCGTGCGGACAGAGTCACGTTGCTACAGATGTCACACTGACCCAGACCCTCGGTCATGTGACCTCCCAGATGTTTAACAGAAGCTGCTCTTCAGTTTGAGACCTGAGCGTCCTGTGTGTCTCTGACAGCGTGTCACCAGCCGGCTGTGGAGCCTCCCCACTGAACATCATTACACCAATATTTGGGCTGCACAAAATATTTCAAAATAAAAGTTCGGCAACAACCAGAAACAGGAAACGGGCGCCGTTGGCCCACAGCTCCTGAAATAATGACCATCGATGGGCGGAGTTTATATAATCAATCAATCAGATCCATATTAGTCTGATGTTAGAGCTGATGGGAGACGTTTGATTTTCACTTCTTATCTCTTCTAAACTCGTGTGAACACGTGTCCAGGTGTCGCTCAGCGTCACCTCTTCATTCATGACACGTGAGTAAACGACATCAGCATCAGTCACACTGTGCTGTGACGTCAGGAACTGGCTGTAAGCGAGGTGACGTAACTGGACATGTCATGACATCACTTACACGTAGAGACATTAACATCCTGCCTGTCTGTTCTCTGGGTCTTTCCCTCCTCCTCTTCCTCCTCCTCCTCCTCCTCAGTTCACATTCATTCTGTCACTGCGCGTTCTCGTCATGTCGCACTCTCTGGAGCGCGTGACACTCACTCGTTGGCCGCGAGCTCGGGCAGGTCCAGGTACCAGTGCTCGTCACTGATGATCCTCCTCTCGTCCTCCTCCAGCTGCTTCTTGGTCTCAGCGTCCAGACCTCTCTGCATGAACTGAACACACACACACACAACACACCTGAGCTCACCTGTCCACCTGCTTCATCACACCTGCGACTAAACTCAGCGGCTTCACCGCGGCAGGACATCGATTATTGTCTGACTTCAGTTCAGCGTCAGGCACTGTAGCTAACACACACACACACACACATACACACACACACACACACACACACATACACACATGCACACACACACAAACAAACGCGCGCGCACGCACACGCACACGCGCACACACACACACACACCACACACACACACACACACACACCGACCTTCATGCGCAGCAGGTTCTTGGACAGTTTCACCGACTCTTTGTCCATGACTGATCCGGAGCAGCGACACTTTGTTCGGCCTCCCTCGGTCGGTTCAGCGGCTGCATGTGGAGCTAACAGCACGCGCCAGGCAGGAGCAGCTGAGCGCCGAGCGGAAGTCAGCAGCCCGCAGCCCGACTAATCTACCGCTGATCTCCTCCATCAGCTCCTCCTCCGTCTGCGCTGCCGCCACCTACCGGCCTGGAGCTCGTCAGGTCAAACCGTCGTTATTACCGTTTGTGATTATGAGGCCGTTGTGACGTAATAACTTCATGTATTCGTATGAAGTGGAGAATCTATTGATCCGAGGCTTCATCTGATCAAACCTGATTTATTTCCTTTATTTATTTCCCACACACACGTCAGAGAGAAACACTGTCAACAGTCACTTCAACATGTTCCTGCAGGTTTTAACTGTGTGAGTGTGTGTGTGTGTGTGTGTGTGTGTGTGTGTGTGAGTGTGTGTGTGTGTGTGAGTGTGTGTGTGAGAGAGAGAGAGAGATTAAAAACAGAACAGATCGTCGTGTTGAAACAGTTTGTGTTGATCAACAAGCAGCAGCTTCCTCTGCCCCCCCCCCCCCCACATCTGGTGGCTACTTCCCTTCAGCTCTACTTTGTTGTTAATGTCTTGTTGCTGGTTGAACCCTGGATCGGGCCCCTGTTGGCCCCTGTTGGCCCCTGTCTGCCCCTGTCTGCCCCTGTTTGCCCCTGTCTGCCCCTGTCTGCCCCTGTTGGCCCCTGTTTGCCCCTGTTGGCCCCTGTCTGCCCCTGTTTGCCCCTGTCTGCCCCTGTTGGCCCCTGTCTGCCCCTGTTTGCCCCTGTCTGCCCTGTTGGCCCCTGTCTGCCCCTGTTTGCCCCTGTCTGCCCCTGTTTGCCCCTGTCTGCCCCTGTCTGCCCCTGTTGGCCCTGTTGGCCCCTGTTTGCCCCTGTTGGCCCCTGTCTGCCCCTGTTTGCCCCTGTCTGCCCCTGTTGGCCCCTGTCTGCCCCTGTTTGCCCCTGTCTGCCCCTGTTTGCCCCTGTCTGCCCCTGTTGGCCCCTGTTGGGCCCTGTTGGGCCCTGTTGGCCCCTGTTGGCCCCTGTCTGCCCCTGTTGGGCCCTGTTGGGCCCTGTTTGCCCCTGTTGGCCCCTGTTTGCCCCTGTCGGCCCCTGTCTGCCCCTGTCTGCCCCTGTCTGCCCCTGTTTGCCCCTGTTGGCCCCTGTCTGCCCCTGTTGGCCCCTGTCTGCCCCTGTCTGCCCCTGTTGGCCCCTCAGACAAACTCCTGGACCACCAGCTCCTTCAGGGAGCGGGACGTCACCTCCCCCCTCTCTGCGTCCCTCAGGACCCTCAGCTCGTCCTGGATCTGGGCCACGGGCCGGCCCAGCTCGTAGCCCAGGTCCACCAGCAGCTCCAGCAGCGCCGCCCTGTAGCGTTTCAGTCCGTACCTGCGCACCGGGGGCAGCGCCCGCTGAGCGGTGGCAAACGCCTGCTCCGGCTGCTCCAGGTCGCGGTGGCAGACGGCGAGGGCGCAGAGGGCGGGGACAACCAGGGTGGGGCTCTGCCACGGCAACAGCTTCTCCTGGATCTCTAGAACCACCTGCAGCTGCTGCAGTGCCGGCCTGAACTGCCCCGCCCTCAGCAGGCCGTGGCCCCGCCCCTGCTCCTGCTCCGTGAAGAAGGCGGGGAAGAGGGGCGAGTGTCGGACGCAACGGACCGAGTAGAGCCGGGCCAGGTAATCCTGCAGCGCCAGGCGCCGCTCGGAGATCACGTCGGGGCTGAAGTTCCCTGTCAGCAGTTTGCGGGGGAGGAGCACCTCCTCTAGCTCCTCCCCAAACTCCTCCAGCAGCTGCTGGTGGAAGCGAGAAAAGTCACTGTAACGGCGCTCGATGGAAACACGGTGGGAGTCGAAGCTCCCTGAACGCATCACCACGACCTCATACACCTGAGACAAACAAACAAACAAACAAACAAACACTAAGCCATGATTCAGTGACAGTTTTTCAAGCTCTTCTCTCTGTCAGCCAATCAGAAGAGAGGAGGCTCTGAGCCTCTCTGGTGGGCGGGGCTTAGGGTGACTACTTTGTTGTGACATCACAAAGTGACAGGCTGGTTTACGGCTCAGTTTCTGCTGTGTGTGTGTGTGTGTGTGTGTGTGTGTGTCTCACCACATATTTAGACAGCGGCAGCTCGATGACTCGACTGGACGGGATCTCAAACATCAGCCGGACCGGTCTCTCTCTCTGCTTCACGGCCTTCAGGTGCTGCTGCAGCTCCTTAGTGGTTAAACTGGAGCAACTGGGGGCTTCCTCTACACACACACACACACACACACACACATCAGAGATTGTGTTTTGCATTAACTTCACCAGAGCCCACTGCAAGGTTCTACCTGGGGCCCAGGTTCTGTCGGTCCTGGTCTGTGGTTCTGCCATCGCAGCTGATCAGCTGATCTGTAACAGACAACAGAGACAACGATCTGTCACATCCTGACTCCTCTTCACCTGCACTGACCCCACCCCCCCACACACACACCTTACTGTGAGCCCTGCTGGTCCTGCTGGTCCTGCTGGTCCAGAACCGGAGCGGTCCTCCCTGATCCTGAACACACAGAACGTGTCCGTGCTGAGACAACAGGAAGTTCCTCTGGATCAACTCAGAGCAGTGAAGAGGGAAGTGAAACTGCAGCTGAACTGTGAGGGGGGCGTTTGTTTCATGGCTCCTGTTACACCGGACGGGTGGAGCTAAAACTCAACAGAGGATTCTCACCTGACAGGAAGTCAGGTCTCATCTCACGCCCATTGATGACAGGTGTGTCAGCTACGGTGGCCCTGAGCTGCCAAACACAACAACACTGGACACAATACACTTCAAAATAAGAGCAGGGATCAGGGAACCATGGAACATTTATTTTGAAATGTGAAGGGAGTGAGTTTGTGGTCCAGCATGCTATCCAAGGGTTCCAAGTGTGCCCCCCCACCCCAGCCCACCCCCCATGGTCACACACTGAAACATCAGGTCAAATTTTTATTACATCTTTTTTTTTTTTGTTACAATCAAGAAAATCTAATAAAAGTCAAAAACTGTTGGTTGTAAACAAACAAACAAACAAACAACAAAAAACAGGTCGAGGGTATAAAAGGCACTTAACTTACATCATCCTCCATAAAATAAGTTTCTTCTCTTTGTACAGATATTTACAGACAAACACACACGTCATGACATCATCTGCTGGTGCCATGGTGATGATGAAGATGAAGATCCAATCATTAGACATAAATCATCGGAGCCCTTTGACCTCTGTCGTCATGAGCCACGGAGCTCGTTCACTACGACGACGACGACTACGTTTGTGTGTTAGTTCAGTAAAAACAGGACGATGACATCACACCTTCACTTCACTGACACACGAACAACAACACAACATCCTGTGGCAGAGGAAAGGGACGGAATGAAGAGGTTCACACACACACACACACACACAGTTCAAACATCTGGTTCAAACATCTGGAGAGTTAAAAACAAGCTTTTTAAAGAGGAAACCGGTTGTTAAAGGAAGTCAATTTTACAGCACTTCAAAATAAAAGTCCTGAGGTCTGTTCCAGAAAGCTCTGAGTAAGTTCACCCTGAGAGGGAAACTCTGGGTTTCCTGTTCCAGAAAGTGAGGTAACTGAAACGCTGAGTCAGTCACCATGGTAACAGACTCTGTGAACATCACCTGCTCGCTGGCAGGTTATCTTGAAATAACCCTGAGTTTCTTCGCTTTGAGACAACATGGCGTGTCCGTTCCTCCCAAACCAGACTGACATTGAAGCACAAATGATTAGAAACGCTTTGCGCCGCGAGGCCGGTTAGAGTTTAGGCTGAGGACCATCACCTCAGCCTCTGTCAAAGTGGGTGGAGGTGGCCCTCCACCCGTTTTCTGGGCCTCTGCCTTCTTTCTGTTGGCTGAGCAGAACTCAAATGTTAATTTGTTTTTCTCAAACAGTATTTTATTGAGTGTTCATGTACACAGTCACATTTGAGATGCAGCCTGCTAAACTATAAATGTACAGGCTAAACATATCAAGTTTTCATTTACTGAGGTATTAAGTGGGGGGGGGGGCATGTTAAAACAGCATTTAGTTGTGATTTGCATTACTGTTTGAAGTAGCCACTGAATTTATATTTACTTTAACAACCTGAGGCTTTTCAAAAAACATGCCTCACAGCTTTGTTTGACATTTTTATATTTCATGTTTAGCTGCTTCCAAGTTCTTTTCTCGCCGCTGGATTGCACCTGAACGAAAATCAGATTTTATTCCTATTTAACGAGGCAAATAAGCGACGATCTCACAGTTAAATGTAACTCGGTGAATAGTTGAAACGTACGCATCGTCTTCCCACGCCGCCTCTCTCTCCTTCGCCGCTGCAGCGCTGTTTGATTTCCGCCTCCATGACCTCGAGCTCAATCGGGCTGAACTAACTTGATCGCTTTTTGATTGTTGTCATGGTGACACTCGTGGTTTCGGGGATCCATTGACATTGGCTTTTTATAGTGGTTGTGCACGCGCGTAACTCAAGGTGAACCTACTCAGAGTTGATTGAACTAATTCATATCAGAGTCAGTTCACTCAGAGCTGAGAGACAGACTCAGAGTTTGTTGAACCCGTTTTCTGGAACAGCCCTCTGATGTTTGGTTTCGGTTCATTTGATTGAATCTGTCAAACAGCTTCCTGTTTCCTGTTGGTCTGACATGTGTCTGACATGTGTCTGACATGTGACTGACATGTGACTGACATGTGTCTGACATGTGACTGACATGTGACTGACATGTGACCATTATTATTAAAAGTTCTATAAAAATCTGTGACCAAAACACACACACACCTCTGACCTCTGGTGTGTGTGTGTGTGTGTTCTCAGTGGGAGGAGCTGCGGTCGTTGGCGACGTCCTGAAGGCGGCGCAGCAGGGCGGAGTGATTGTCAGGACACACCCTCTTGGGTGACGCCTCGTCTTCCAGAGCCATGCTGCGCTTCCTGGTCGGAGTCTCCCCGGTCCGGATCATGCTGTTGATCTCCTGGAGACGCTGGGGGGGGGCAGAGGTCAGGGGTCAGGGGTCAGTAATGTATGGAATAAAGCATGACTCTATGTGTGTGTGTGTGTCTCACGTTGGGGGGCTGCTGCAGATGTAGTAGTAGATCTTGTCTCGGGGGGTGGATGGCGAAGGGGCGGAGCCTGTCTTGTGAGGTGAGATGTAGATGGAGTGTTTGCTAGACAGAAGCATCCGACGTGGGGAGCCCATCCTCAGGGTGGGGTAGGGACAGAGGGAGGGGGAGTCCACCTGCACACACACACACACACACACACACACACACACACACAGTGAACCTCTTAGCCATGTAGCAACCGTTTGTCCAGAGCAGTGTGTGTGTGTGTGTGTGTGTGTGTGTGTGTGTGTGTGTGTGTGAGACTCACCCCTGCAGAGGGGGAGGAGGGGGAGTATCTCAGGGCGAAGAGTCTCATCTGTTTGATGTAGACGTTGTTGTAGAAGTGGATCAGGTCTCCTCGCTCCTCCTCCACACAGGAGGGGGAGGGGGAGGAGGGGGGTTCTTGTTGGGGTGGAGGGGGCGCTGCTAGGCCGGGGGGTCGGTAAGGTGGAGCTGGACCGAACAGGAACTGGACTGATGTCTCCACCTGCTGGGTGGGGGGGGGGACTGTGATTCATGTTCCTACTTCAGCTTTTATTGTGAAAAAAGATATTGATTGATTCATTGGTTCCATATCAATGGTCTACAGCACCTGGATCCAGACCAGGCTCAGGAGACGGGTCAGTGCAGCCGGAGACACGCCTCCTCCTCCCTGAGATCAGCACACTCCTGTACACCTGCAACACACACACACACACACACATTGAGATGGCTGTGTGTGTGTGTGTGCTGACTTCCTGTGGGCGGGGCTCTTACGTTGCTGCTGGCCTGAGGCTGAGTGCGGTAACACTTCATGATGTTCTGGAAGGACCGGTCCTCTTTGGTCACCTGACGCACAGACAACACACAGCTTTACTTCAAAAGGTACACACACACTGAGCAGACAGGTGTTCACTCTGCGGACACACACACACACACACACACACACACACACACCTTGGCCATGACGTACACAGCACACATGAGCAGCTGGTCCAGGTGTCGGTCCATCAGCAGCTCGGTGCAGTGGACCACTGAATATTCAAAACACGTCCAGATCTTCCTCCGCAGCTCCGACGAGATGTCTAGCTTCACACACAGGTCTCTGAGACGCACGCTGGCCAGGTGGTACACCTGGACACAGGAAGTCATCACTCACACAGCACAGGTGAGTCTGTCACCTGCACAGGGCCCAGGTGAGTGCGGAGGCAGCTGAACAGCAGTCAGTAGCCTGTTAGCCTGTTAGCTTCTTGTTAGTATAATAAATCAGTGTGTCAGATGTTGAAGGTGAGACAGGTGGACACGTGAGACAGGTGGAGAGATGAGACATATGAGACAGGTGGACAGGTGGACAGGTGTACCTTCCTGAAGAACAGGGACAGGGAGCCCTTCCTCAGGGGACTTCCTGCTGGTTTGGCAGCTGGTTTGGAGGCAGCTGATTGGACGGTGAGGGTGCCGGTCAGAGTCTGGGCGGATAGCGGCTGCAGCGTGGCTCCGCCCTGTCCGGTCACACTCACCTGGACGGGGATGAAGGTGATTCCTCCACTCTCATTGGCTATACCTGCAGAGGTGAGGGCTTGTTATTGCTCCTGTTGGTCCCATGTGTCTCAGGCACCTTTGTCTCCTCGGCGTCTCACCTTGTACAGGTATGGTGACCGTCTGCCCGTTGTTTGCGGTAACGGTGGCGGTTGCCATGGTGACCACAGTCTGTCCAGCTGGGATGGCGGTGACCAGGCTGGCCTGTCTTGTCTTGGTGGGTGTGGTGCTGGTGGAGGTGGAGGTGGAGGTGACTCCACCCTCTCCATCCACCGGGTCCACAAAGAGACGGCGGCGGGCGGAGCCAGTGGGAGAGGAGGTATAACGGTCCAGGAGCATGGTGGGGGAGGGGACACTCCTGGTGGGGGGGTATACAAAATTCACATATGACAGAGGCGGGCCATCAGGTCTGCTTCCTGTTGAGTTATTGATCATGATTATTGACTGATGGGTGATTGATGTCACACTGAACAAGACAATTCAATATTACTTTAAATGATCAAAGTGAATTTTATGCTAATGAGGTGTTTGGCTCCTCCCCCTGAAAGACTGCCCTAATACAGAAGGGCTTTTATTTTGAAAATATAGGTGATATAACTGATCAGCTTCGATTATGATGTTTGCTGACAGACATGTCAGCCATCTTGGATTTATGAATAATGAATCACAAGAGTAAAACTGGTGCGCGCACACACACACACACACACACACACACACACACACAAACCTTTGATGGTGCTGTTGGTGCTGAGTTCAGGTCCGTGGGTCACAGGAGTGTTGGTGCTGCCTGTGCTGCTCTCGTCGTTCTGCTCCAGGTACTGAGGAGGCATCACCTGAACACAACACACACACACTCAGCCTCCTGTGTCATGTGTCACCGTGTGTTTGTGTGTGATGCGTTCACTGACCTCCTGACAGGTGGGGACCTGGTCTTTGGCCCCGCGGAGACTCTCCCACAGCGGCGAGTCCCTGGTCCAGGCCAGACTCTCCAGAACCTGCTCCTCCACCTGATTCAGGTGCTTCACCACCTCCCTGAAGAGACTCTGCTCCGAGCGCACCAGCACCTCGATCACCTGGCGGTCAGCAGTATTGATACCTTACAGTATTGATACCTTACAGTATTGATACCTTACAGTATTGATACCTTACAGTATTGATACCTTATAGAAGTGGTAGGCTGGCAGCTGGAAGACGGTGATGACGTTGGGGAAGTCTCCTGGAGGTCTGTAGGAGAAAGTGACGATCTCCAGGCAACAGGCCAGCAGAGAGCGGTGGAAGACGTCCTGCTCCAGGATACACTGACACACACACACACACACACACACTCAGTGACAGGTCAGTGTTTGGGAGAGGTCAGAGGTCAGAGGGAAACACTCACAGACAGGTCGGCGTCTCCCAGGATCATCTTCTCCCTCTCGATGATGGATTCCAGAATCCGGTAGTAGAGCGCCTCCGCCAGGTGGAAGTACTTCACCGCCATGTCTGTGATGTCATCGATCATCCAGGAAGTGAGAGGAGAACAAACACAAACACATCGTCTGCCGCAGAGTGTGTCCACCTACCTTTACCCATCCCCCGCCTCTCTGCACCCACTCTCTCATGATGCTGAGAGAACACGTCAAACATGTCCCGCAGGCGCTGACTGATGACATCACTGGGGTCTCTGGCACAGGCCCTGAGACAGAGAGACAGAGAGACAGACACGAACAGAGACAGAGACACAGCGTGATTTAAACTTTCCTCTGGTGGAAACTTGAGAGGACAG
The DNA here is from genome assembly GCA_019059645.1 of Caranx melampygus. NCBI lineage: Eukaryota > Metazoa > Chordata > Actinopteri > Carangiformes > Carangidae > Caranx > Caranx melampygus. Next base: position 33,018 of record JAFELL010001930.1, read on the forward strand.
ACGTCTGGGTCCAGGACCGACCTGAGTGTCTCTGCCAGTTTGGGGCTTGGACCCTGTTTGGTTCCTGACAGCAGGGTGTGCAGACGTCCCACACTCTTCATTGCCGAAGACACCGGAGAGGACAGGCTGTTGTCCTGGACGTACTTCCTCCCGGTCAGAGGAGTGGACACCTTCAGAGCCGAGGCCTGGCGGAGCAGAGCCACGTCCATCACGTCACGTTCACAGGCAGAGAGCAGAAACACTACGACGGGCTGTTTCTCACCGTTAGGGTGGAGTGCAGCCTGTAGGGGGCGCTGTCCTGGTTCTCTACCCCCTCACAGAGACAGGGCCCCGGGGTCCCGATGTCCTCGCTCGCCCCCTCACCCGTGAAGATCCTCTCATCCAGACTCCCAGTGGCCAGAACATGTTCCTCATAGACTCGACTGAGAGACAGGCTGGGGGGGGGGAGTGGTAGTTGTCATGGAAACAGAGACAAAACTAAAGAGATGATGCACACACACACACACACACACACACACACACACACTCACAAACTGTCTCCAAAGTTCATGGGATCCAGAAAACCAGTGAGACTGTCCTCCTTCCCTCTGAGGATCTGTGGAGACACAACAGGAACAGACTCAACCCGACGGGACCTGCACCGCCGGGGGCGGGACACTTTGAGTGACAGGTGAGTGGGCCAATGACAGTCTGTGGCTGACTGAGGCAGAACCAACATTAACAGGTGTGGTCCTGCAGCGTGTCAGCACCTGACTGAGGAGGAGCAACGGGGCTCGTCAACAGGAGGATATTTCCCAGCATGCCTCACAGTAACAGGAGGATATTTCCCAGCATGCCTCACAGTAACAGGAGGATATTTCCCAGCATGCCTCACCCTCTTGTGGAAGAGCTTCTTGATGAAGGGTTTCCAGAAGTGCTCTTTGACACCTTTGGCCTCCAGCACCAGCCCCTCGTGCAGCTCACACAGCTGCTGGATGAAGCAGTGTGGACCTGAGGACGGACGGAAGTCCTTACTGCTGAAGTCCTCAGGGAGACCTGCAGGGGGACAGACAAGGGGGGGGGCTACCATGACGACCAGTGACTGAAACACCATGATGGCCTGATGATAAAACATCTACAAACTGTAACAGTGTGAGGTCTGATGAGGTCACTTCCTGTGTGGGAGCAGCGACTTCCTGCAGCAGCAGGAGTGAACTGACAGAAACAGGAAGTTGGAGGTGAAACAGGAAGAGCCGACAGTGTTCCTGCTGCTTCCTGCTGTTAACACTCTGATAACACTGAGGGGCGGCCTAACCCTCTTTGAGTGACAGGCGGTTTGTTCTGTATGCACCTCTGACCCACCGCCCTCTCTCGTAGAGAAGGATCGGTCACGTCAGATGTCGTTCCCTGATGTCCTGTTGCTAACCGTTAGCATCGTTAGCTCGCCGTACCTGTGAAGTCTGGGTTGAGCAGCTCTTTCCTGGCGTGGCACAGCAGAGCGTTGGTGAAGACCAGGTCCAGAGCACAGAGCAGCAGATGGTAGGAGTTCACCAGGTCGTCACTGATCATGGGGAAGTTCCCTGAGGAGACACCAGGAGGACCATGAAGATACATGATGGAGACACACCACCCTGCCTCTGAACTCTGAGGGTCAAAGGTCATAAGAGGAACCAGGTGGAGCTGCTGAGGATGAGCTGAATAAACCACGAAGATCTCAAACAGATCTGTGTCTCTACCATCCCTGATCCACATCCCCCTGATCCACATCCCCCTGATCCACATCCCCCTGATCCACATCCTCCTGATCCACATCCCCCTGATCCACATCCTCCTGATCCACATCCCCCTGATCCACATCCCCCCTGATCCACATCCTCCTGATCCACATCCCCCCAATCCACATCCTCCTGATCCACATCCCCCGATCCACATCCTCCTGATCCACACGCCCCTGATCCACATCCCCCCGATCCACATCCTCCTGATCCACATCCCCTGATCCACATCCTCCTGATCCTGCCTAATCTGACTCTACCCAGTCACATCAGGACTCAGTGTTTCTGTATTTAACAGGTTCAGGTCCAGGAGGAGGACCTGAGCAGGAGGAGGACCTGAGCAGGAGGTGACCTGAGCAGGAGGAGGACCTGAGCAGGAGGTGACCTTCACCTTTAGCGTGGACGAACAGGACCCAGCAGAAGTTGAAGACCTCGGGGACAGTGCAGGGGTGACGCCTGGGGACAGAGCCAGACAGAGACATGTCACACAGGAAGCTGCAGGCCCAGGTGTCTGTCAGGTCAGAGGTCAGACAGTCTCACCTCTGTTTGCGGCTGCGGTGAACTCGGGGGGGCTCCTCGGACGGCGCCTGAAGATGGCCTTGAAGATGGGGACGTACTTCTTGAAGATGACGGCCGTCACGGTGAAGTTCCTCTCCAGCTTCTCGGTGCTCTGACGGAAGTCGTTGGGCAGCTCGGCCATGTCCTGCCACTTCTTCATCTTACTGAAGAACTCGATCAGACTGTGGGGGGGGGGCAGGTCAAACATGCGTGCTGGTAATGTGAGGCCGGCACAGAGGCCGTCAGCTGGCTGCACAGGTGCATTGTGGGTTTACCTCATCTCAGAGCAGCGCAGGATTCTGGTCAGAGAGACAAAGTTTCCCTCCACGGTGCCTTTCCCCACGGTGGGCACCGCCGACCTGCAGGCCACGTACAGGGCACAGGCCAACCAGTGCAGCTCACTGCCCTGGGGGGGGGGGGGTACAGTTATTAATGACATATTGATCTTCAACCATTTGTTCATTAGATGAGCTTCATGCTAATTCAATAACCTGCTACAGTGTGAGGAAATGAAGAGGTCATAATGTCAGCTGATGGTGAAAGGTCAAAGGTCAGACAGGTGACAGGTGTGGACTCACTTCATTTATTGATCAGCTATTATGTTATTATTCCACCTGATGGTGTTGCGTTCATGTTGTCACGTGAGTCACGTTCTTCACATGTTTCCTGTTGATCTCAACTCTTTGTTATTATCGATCATAGTATTGATCATAGTATTGATTGATTGATCATTATCATGTTGTAGCCCGTTCAGTCAGCTGCTCTACCTGTGCACACGGTCCGTTAGCACCGTCGGTGGATTAACTAGCTAGCTGCGCCGTATCGGTGCCCACGGACCGGGGCTGTACCGGAGCGGTACCGGCGCGCTGAGCTGCTGTAACGGGACAGTGAGCTCGTACCTCCAGGGTGAAGTTCCTGCTGATGTTCTCGTAGGTTCTCCACGCCTCGGTACTCGCCTCTTCGTCCATATTCAGAGCCCGACACAGGTCCTCGAACCCGGCTCGGGCTCTCTGCACACCCTCGTCCTCCTCGCTCATTTTCCGGCTCCGACAAACGTAGCGCGCGAGCGGCGGCGGCGGCGGCGGCGGCGGCGGGCGGAGGTGGACACCGAGCGGGGGAACAGACGCTGCTGAGGCGGCTGGCTGCTCAGGAATCACCGTTACCGTGCTATCACGGCTCGGCACGGTGTGGCCATTTAAATGTCCTTTGACTGACAGCTACTATTCTGCGTGGACGCTGCCGACGTACGGGCAGCACGCGCCGACGCAGTGAAACGTCACTTCAGTACGTAACTAAGTCAGCGAATACGAGAATGAGCGTAACTCACCCCAGCCCACTAAACATGCGTAGCTGAGCGTGAACGGATGGGACGACGTCACCACGTACACTACTACTTCCGGTTGTTTTTGTTGTTTGTTGTCTGCCGTCCTCGCGGCTGAACCGGAAGTCCGTCAGATAAACCTATAAAACTGATTTAATCTGAACTGTTTTTAAACTGCGACCCTAAAAACGACTTCACAACAACTACGTTATAACTGAATTCACTCTGTGACGCCCCCCAGCGGTAGCTCTGCAGTAATGCTGTGACACTGTTGAATGTTGAGCGCAGAGGAGCTCCTTCTCTACACAGCTATGTCAAAATAAAGCTGCCTTCAAAGTTCAGACATCAGCAGCTGAAACAGTGAAGACAAGTCAGTTCTTTAAGGTTTGCTTTAAGACAAACATCTACCTTTATACACTGTACGGAGCTTTAAGGCAAACGTCTACTTTTATTCTGAAGGAGCGTTAAAGACGTCAACTCTGTTTCAATGTCCTTAGCTCTGTGGACCTTTAGCTTAGCTTCAGTGTTAGCATGTTAGCTTGTTGGCAGCAGCTCTGGTCAGGGATGAAACTGAAGTCACATGATCAGAGTTCCATTCAGGTCATGTTGTTACTTTGCACCTGAAACTTGTGTTTGATGATAATAAACAATATATACACTTTGACACTTGACAGAACAACTTTTATTTTGACAGAGTGCATGAACACATCCTGTCTGACACCTGAACAGATTTCACTGTCAGTCTCAGGTCCTGATCCGGTTCTGGTCCTGCTGAAACCTGAGGGCCCAGACTCTGATCAGGACCTGGACTCTGAGGACTGTGGTGTCCCCCTCGGTCCTGGGGGCTCTCCCTGACTGTCTCTGAGGAAGGCGGGTGATGATGGCGGCAAACACGGCAGTGGGGCAGAGTCGGTGCAGCAGTGCAGCAGCCGTCCCATCCTGCCGGGGCAGTACAGAGGTCTGGGCTGGGCTGACAGCAGAGCATGACACAGGGCGTCCAGCACAGGGGACAGGTCCTTTGGAGACTGCTGGGATATCTGAGACAGACTGCTGGGGAGGGACGAGATGTAGGCTTCCCCATAATCCTCTCTGGCCTCCGGGGACACTGGCGAGGAGCTCGTCTCTATAGCGACGGATGTCGTCACTGGTCCCAAAGATACCTGAGAGGAGACACAGAGACAGATCCAGAGGTGAGACTGAGTGACACCTGTCTCGCCTGTCCCCCTGTGATGTCACCCAGTGAAGCCCCACCCACTTGTTCTGTAGCCTGTAGGTTGGATCACAGACACGTTGACCCCCCACACAGACACCTCTATCCTCAGAACCTCAGAGAAAGACCCAGAGCCGCTTTAGATGCCCCATACCCCGAGAACCGGGGCATTGGAACCACACCTGCAGGAGAACCAGGAGAACCAGGGTCAGAACCAGGAGAACCAGGAGAACCAGGAGAACCCTGTGTTCCTGTCACTGTTGGGTTCTGTCGGCTCTGGTCGGGTCGGTACCTGCCATACTGGACATGTTGACAATGCGTCCTCTGGAGCGTCTCAGCAGAGGGAGGAACACCTGACACAGGTGAACAGCTGACAGGAAGTTCACCTCCATGCAGCGCCTGCTCGCTGCCAGGGGGAGGAGCTCTGCGTCCGCAGGACAGTGGAGGACTCCTGCATTATTCACCATCCCCCACAGACCTGTTGCCATAGTTACAGCTCACACTGATATATCGGCTCAAGGAAAAATCACAGTGTCGTTCTTACAGGAGTCACATCAGGTGGGGGAGGGGCAGCTGACACTCACCTGTGTGTCCCACCTGAGCACTGATGTACCTGTGCACCTCCTCCCACCTGGACGTTGTCAGTCACGTCCAGCTGCAGCACGTGCAGGTTCTCACGTCCTCGCTCTTTGAGCCGCTGAGCTCCACCCCATTCACATCCAGCACACCTGCAAACACCTGAACCCCCACCTGAGCCAGGTGCTCCGCCAGGGCGTGGCCAAACCTGAGTCACAGCCTCAGGGGAGAAGATATCGAGGTCATTACATCCTCACAATATGACATCATGACATTTATAACTCCAACAATAATTACCACTTCATGACATCACACCTGACTGTGTCTCAGGGAGTTCACGTTTTAGCGTGTCACTGAGTTATTGGCTGTTTGTGAGCTGAGTCTCAGGTGAGTTGAGTCTCAGGTGAGTCTCAGGTGAGCTGAGTCTCAGGTGAGTCTCAGGTGAGTCTCAGTGAGCTGAGTCTCAGGTGAGCTGAGTCTCAGGTGAACTGAGTTTTCAGGTGAGTCTCAGGTGAGTTGAGTCTCAGGTGAGTCTCAGGTGAGCTGAGTCTCAGGTGAGTCTCAGGTGAGTTGAGTCTCAGGTGAACTGATGTCACCTGTCCTGGAGACTCAGGTGTGTGGGTTGTTAGCTCTGATCTTCGGCTGCTTCCTGTTTTTCCTGTCAGAGCTGTTCAGTGATGTCATCATGTCGCTCAGATAAAACAACAACACAGAATAACAACAGAGCGGCGACCTCTGACCTCTGACCAGCTCATTTACCTGCTGGGGCTCGGGTTACCATCGAGGCTAAGGTTGCACTTCCTGTTCTTCCTGACATCCGACAGATGCTGTGTTAGTAACAGTTACCATGGTGATGTGATTGTTAACTCACAAATCAGTTTCTGGCATCAACCTGCAGTGGTGTTGGTTCACTGACCGTCAGGACACCGTCCAGCAGCTGCGTGTGGCTCACCTGTGATCAGCACCGCCCTCCCCTCCCCCGGCAGCAGCTTCTCTCTCCTCTTCACACAGATCAGCCCGACACAGAAGAGGACGACCCCCCCACACACAGCTGGAGACGCACTGAAAACAGAGAGGCCCACAGGAGCCCCAGGGCCCCGAGTGGCCCCCACGCATCGTGGCCCCGTGTGAGCGTCCAGAGCAGAGTGACGACGCAGAGAGCTGAGGCTCCGACGCTTAGGCAGAAGACGTCCATCACCTGACGGCAGCACCTGTCTCACTGTCAGGCCCCCGCCCCCCCCACACACAGATACACAACTTCTCACAGGCCCCGCCCACATACACACCTGCTCACAGTATCTCAGCCTCCTCTGAAACCTGTTGGTTCTGATATTTGATACACACACACACCACACACCAGATAAATATCTGTCACTTATCTAAACAACAGTTCTGGAGAAACTCTGAGCTGCCACTGATCAGATTCCTCCTGTCACTAATCAATAATCAATCATTAGTAATGACAGGGCTATTGATTGATCATGTCACTGATAATTAAACAGTGAACTAGTCTTTGCTTTGGTCTTTGACTTCAATATGTGTCAGTTATCATTTTACAGCTGATCGTTGATTGACAGATGTGTGTGTGTGTGTGAAGGGACAGCTGATTCGTCGACTGTCCACCTGCTCACTGTTGGTTGGCTGCAGCTTTCTGCTTTTCCCATCGATCACTCTGACCTCGATCGATCACAAAAACAATTGTTCAGATCAGTTCATCAACATGATATTATTGATAAAGATTAACAATCAAATCGACACTCCACAGATCAATGACATACCATTCTTTTATTTGAAGGTACAATGGGCGGGTGTGGTCACCTACAGTAACATGTGCACAGGTCAAAGGTCACTCCTCCCCAGATAATTCCCTTTACAAGTGAAACACATAACAAACATAAAGTGCTCGTTCCGCAGCTCAGACATGATTCAGCCAATCAGAGAACTATGTGGTGGGGGCGGGTCCAGCAGAGGAGGGGGAGGAGTCAGGACTCAAGCAAAGTTCTTCTTCAGGAAGTTGATGAGCCGTTGGGTGGACGAGTCGTGGGAGGAGACGTCGGAGTCGTCCTGAAGCTCAGGCTCGATCTTCTTCGCCACTGCTCCCCAGCTCCACCCTGTCAGGGGGCACAGCTTACCAGACCAGAACCAGGACCTGGACCCGAACCAATACCAGGACCAGGACCAATAACAGGACCAGGACTTGGACTTGGACCAGGACCAAGACCAGGACCTGGTCTAGTGGAGCCTGTCCGAGGTCTTGAGTCCAGGTCTCAGTTCAAACTGTTTTACATCCTCTTCACTTCCTGTACATTTTTCACATTAAAAGCCTCACACTGACAGGAAACACCTTAATGTACAAACAAACAAACACAGGAAGTGCTGAATTTTATTGCTGTGTGTGGTGTGTGTGTGTGTGTGTGTGTTGTGTGTCTCACCCCCACTGGTCGTAGCTGTTGATGTTCCACATGACGCCCTGGACAAAGATCTTGTGCTCGTACATGGCTGTATAAAAAAAAAAAGACCCATGAGAGGAGGAGGTAGACAGGAAGTGAAGTCAGTGATGAGCTGTGGCACCCTCTAGTGGACTCGTGTGGAGGACTCTGCTTCTTCTGTGGTGTCACTGCTGTCATGACTCACCAACCAGAGCTCCCAGCATGAATGGAGTGAGCTTCTTGAAGACGATCGAGTTGCTTGGTTTATTCCCTGGAAA
>JAFELL010001931.1:0-30045 GCA_019059645.1 Caranx melampygus
GGTGAGAAGTTTGGCGGTCTGATGAGCATTTGCATACATTTGTTATAATGTGTCTTTTGAAGACGACGGTGAGACTGTAAGTCAAAGCAGAGCTGCAGCAGATCAATCTTGACAGTGATTGATCTGTACTGTTCAATAAACTGCACTTTTTTTTTTTTTTTTGAGAATGCTCGGTTTCCCTGAAACCACAGTCCTATCGTATCAATACCGAGATATCTGGCATAAATATTGAGATAATCAGCGTCAGAAGGAGAGTGAATATTGATTGGCCTACGTTCATCTGACAGAAACTCACACTGATGGTTACCAGACACACGCTGTGTCTCAATCAATTCGGGGCTCCATCCTTTGGAGGATGCATTTGAAGGCCTGTCCCAGTTGAAGGCTCCTCCAAAATCCTTCTCCTCGTCCAGGACGACACATCACATCTGTCCTTCTTAGCCTCCCATATCCCAAGATTCTTTGCATGCCAGTTATTATTAGCCACCTAGCACGTTAGCTATTGGAATGTTGAGGCATGGCTGCTGAGCAGGGCTGAGGACGTTGATTGCGTTCAGACACCATCAGGAAACGCTCCGAGGCTAGACCATCCCAACAGTTGGCACGGTGCCATCAGAGGTGTGCCTCAGAAGCCACTGCCTCCATAGACGAGGAAGGCTGCGTCCTCCGAAGGATGCAGCGACTAAATTGGGACACAGCTACAGTTCAACATATTTGCCAAAATATTAGCATGTCCGTACACAGTTAATCAATCATCAATCATCCTCCAATCCTAATGTGCAAATTAACCTGCAGTGATTAACCTGATGCAAACCCAGGGGTCTGGAGCAGAGCCTTTTTGGCTGTGAGTGACAGTAGTAACCACAGCGTCGCTGTGCCGCCCTAATCAACCATGTCTCCTACTCATTAAATCAACTACTAACATTATGGAGAAAACATAACTTGTATGTAAATGTTATTATTCAGTTCAATTTAGTCACATATAAAGTTCACTTCATGAATGAAACCTTTGGCTCAACCACACCACCACACACACACACCTACACAACACACCTGACTGAAGTGAGACCCTACAGCGCCGAGAGAGATCACACAGGAAGTCTGAGCTCTGCGTCTGAACTGCATCACGACTCATTGACTGCTCTGTCAGTTAGCAGGTGGATTTGCAGCCTGATAAACACACACACACACACACACACACATAGACTCAACAGGCTGTTAATCTGTGAGAGCTGTAAAGACCTGAGCATTTAAAACACCATCTGAGACACGGATGTAACCAGACCAGGAGAGTCTTAAATAAAAGTTACTCAGGCAAATTACTGAAGAACAAAATCGCACACTGATCTAATCCTCCTCGGGATGTGTGAACTTGTCAGGAAATCATTAATCTAACAAACAGCCCCCGAATCTGTAGGAACATCCACTTCCTGTCCCTGGTCACACATCAGACGGCAGCAGGGGCACGAACTGTTCCAACACTCAGCTGATATCTCTCTTCATTAGCCGCATCATCTTTTCATTTTATGTCTCCCCTCGCACCAAACAGCTCAACTATCACCATCCACACACACACACACACACACGTAGGTTTTGGTGTGGTGGAAGGTGTTCGCAGTGGGAAGTTGTCAGACCCACTGAATTATCTGAGGCGTGTTGACAGAGGTTTTACTGTGAATTCAATTATCTCCCTCGGCACCGGAGAACCAGTCTTTCGTGTCATGTTGCTGCTGCTGATGCTGATGCCCACACACAAGAGTTCGATCACAGAGGGAGAAAATGACTGCAATTATACTGAGTCACTGGACGGAGAAATGGAGAGAGAGAGAGACAGAGAGAGAGAGAGAGGGGGAGAGAGGGGATTGTGTCTCCATAGGAGCTTGTTCTTTTCTCTGTTTGACATAGTCATGTTAAACCATTTAGAAAGAACACAACACACACACACACACACACACACACACACTCTCACGCACGCACGCACGCACGCACACACACACACACACACACACACACATCCCTAGGCAAAGGATCCCTCTCGGCTGATGTGCACAGCTGGTATCCACGGAGACAGTGCTTCTATAGATGGATGTCCTCCTGAGGAGCAGCTAATCTCTGATATCCAATGTCAGGGGCTTGGCTGGCCACACACACACACACACACACACACACACACACACACTGGACAAGATGTCTTCACAGTTTGCATCTTAAGCATACGTTTCCATTTCTGTTCACTTCACTCACTTCAACTACTTTCACAAAACAGCAGAAACTCCTTCAGATCTTCTAACTCAACACAATGTCCAAAGTTTCAGTGCTGACACTTTGCATCCTTTCACCTCTCAGCTCTCCACCACCTTCACCTTATGCACTTCAACTCTCTCCAATCCAAACACTTCAGCTGACTCAGTTCATGGACTTGAAGTGGCACCGGTTTCTTTGCGGGACTTTCATTTCCACCGACCCTGTGCCCTCCTTCAGCCTCTGTACTCCAGCTGATACGTCAACTGTTCTCACTTTTCAACTCATTCAAGTGTTTAAAAACGTGGATTTTCAGGAGCACTGACTCATCCCCAGGAAATGTGATGCTGTACCATGCAGAGAAAAGAAGAAAAACCTTCGTCTTTATGACTTCGACCACTGTGTCCTTTCAGACCGACACTTCGCTGGGAGCGCAGCGGTAAGAGCTGGGGTCAAGCAGGAACCTTGACACCTGCCTTTTATGAAGAAGAAGAAGAAGCTTTTAGCTGCGAGGACAGAGATGATTCTTCTCTACTGTTCAGAGAGAATCAAACAGAACATGTCGAGGGCAGTTGTAGTTTCATAAGATATAAATGCAGAGATCTTTTCTTTGTTGACTGTGACCAAATTACATTACAGCCTCAAGGCTTGGCTTGAAGACTGGAGCTGCTGACTGCTCTGTTAGTGAGGAGGTGAAGGTTGAAGGCTCCCCGCAGAAATAAGACTGAGCCTCACGTAAACGGCTCAGGAAGTGAAGCTGCAGAAGCGTTGTGGAGATTCAGGTTGCAAAAAGGAAAAGGCGACGGAGGTGGATTAGATTCAGGAAATGTGTTTGGTTTTTAAAAAGCAGCACCACAGGATCGGACAGACTCTCCTGAGCTTTACTTTGAAGGTGCAACTGTGTTGTACGTGGCGTCGTCATGGCTGCAGTCTGTCCACTACCTGCACGCTCACGGTCTCAGAAGCGATTCTCCATCCCAGATTTATCTTTCGAGTCGCAAACAGTCACTTATAGATGACTTCAAAAACTGCTTTAAAGCTTCGTTTCATCCTGAGAAAATGATTTCTTTTCTTTATCGAGCTGATAACGTCACCTCTGAGCCTTCTGCCGCCACCTCACTACAATGGAGGTGAATAGAAACTTTATTTACGGTGCTCAGAAATAGAAAAAGGACTTAAGAGGAGGGAACGCTTCTTTCAGAAACAGCATCCTGGTGACTCTGGTAACACCCAGAGCTGACTTCTTCTTTCTTCTTCTGTGGTTCAAAAACAGGAGGATGTGGAGTTTAACCTGCACAAAACACTTCATGCAAGAAAAAAGTCTGTGCAGAAACTCTGCAGACTTTAACGTTAAGGTTTTAAAGTGAAAGCATTTGTTTGTTTGCTGGTCTAACTCGAGGAAACTAGACCTGCAGATCAGTCCATGCCTCCACCCAGTCACTACACATAGTATGCTGTACTGTTGTTGCTGCCACCACCTGCCTGCCGCCTGCTAATTAGACAAAAGATAACGTGACACCGGCTTGGTGTTAATCAGTGAGATGAACTCCGTCTAATGCAAACAAGAGGACGGTTTATCCTCAGGAATCTTTCATGCTCCGTTTACCTGTTACCTCACCTGTCAGTAGTGATTAATACATGTAATCAACATTTTCAGTGGGAGCGAGACCCCCCACATCTCACACACACTCTTTAAAGGATACGATGCTGATCTCATAAGCGAAGTCCCAGAAGAGCAGGGACAGATGAACAGCTGAGCTCTCATGTTGACAGATCCATCCATCTCCGCAGCTTTTATTTGAAGGTCTGCACTTTTCAGTCGACTCTTAACCAATGACCAGCAGCCTTTTCTCTACATCCCCCCCGTTCAGATTCACCTGCAAGCACCTGCGTAGAGGAAAGGTGGGAAAATAAAACAGATACAGAACATTAAACAGCATTTTAGTCGATTAAACCACACACAGAGAGAGAGAGAGAGAGAGAGAGAGAGAGCTCCTGGAGAAACCTAACGATGTAATAACCACCTGATAATTCAACACCTACTCAAACACATAATAAACTCTCAGTAAACTGGTTGGCAGCGGTGGAACATATTCCTGGCTAATTAAAAGCTAATGTCAGCCATGTGTGAGCGTATCCCTGCACATTAAACTAGTTTTATTAACACACGCTGATTGAAACGGTTCCTCACAGCGTACGGCGTTTAGAGCGCAATCAACCTACCGCGGCTAAACGCTTCGACCCGAGACGAGCTGAGATCCAGAGACTGAATGCCAGAGGGCATCGGAGGAGGTCAGCTGTCAGTACGCTGTGTACCACTGTGTACTTCTACTACACTGTGCACTACAGTACTGCGAACAGACTCCTGACTTCAGTGGAGATGAATCGCACCAGAGTGACTGACTGACTGACTGAGTGACTGACCTCAGTTCAGTTGCACGAAGATTAAAGATAAGACTGTTTTTTTTTTTTTTTGTCTTACTGGAAGCGGTCCTGCATCGGCATACGGTTGCCGCGGTAACCAGCCTACAGGGAGCTGCTCCTCGGCTGTGTAATTAAGCGGTGTGGCTCAATATGCCATTCATTAGACAGGTGTGTTGTACAGCAGCGAAGCCGCGGTTGTTAAAAGAGAGACAGCAGCGTGGTGAGTGAAACTGTGGGGACTTTTTCACGGGGGCTCCACGTCAGCACCCCCCCCACCCCCCCCCCCCCACTCTGTGGATTGTGACTGTGCTCATTAGTAGTGATCCAAGCAAATGGATGTGGCAGGAGGAAGTGCGATGCTTCCCACCGACTTAATGAGGCTTTTAACATGGCGCTAACAAAGCCGTGGCCACGGATCCTCGGACCTGGATGAGACTTTGTGTGACAAGAACTGACTCAGTGTCACATGTGCGACCACGTCCGCACACCCACAGCCTCACATTAGTCACAGGGGGGCCGTTACAGCAGGACCAGCTCATGTAGTTGGTGTCATCTGAGGAGAGAGTGTGTGGAGGAGTTTGGATCCGTTACCAATACAATACAACGCAAGTGTGTGTTAAAGAAGAGCACAATTAGACTTGGTTCCCCTCGTGCTGAGAGCTCGAAGTCGCTGCTGGGTGGATTTTCTTTAGCTTTTCTTTCATCATTTTTGGCCACACGGGGGCCAAAAGTCATGTCTGACTTGTGATGTTATAACAGTAATGTGGCTAACATGTTAGCAAGACACTACCACTTTACACCACCGGCAACAGTATCTTGGATTTGGAGTTGAGTTAACTCTCAACATGTACCACTACTTTTAGCTCCGATTCAGCTTCCTCCAACTCCTACAACATGTCCGCCTTTCTGGATGGATGGTTGGTCGGTCGACCAAAACAACGAGCTGAAAACGGCTAAAATGCTCCACAGAACCGAGCTCAAATCCCCAGTATCAGTATCTGGATGAAACGAGCCACGTGTCCTCCTGCAGCCTCGTGGCGATTATCGAAGTGATTGATTTTTGTTTCCAATATACTCAGTATTTTGGAGACCCCCCCCCCCCCCCCCCCCCGTCTTGACCAGAGAAGCCATGCAGATGGAAATTAGCCCTAGAACCTCGTCTCACGTTTCTATAGTAACAATCATTAGTCAAAGGTTGAACTGTTTGCGGACAGGAAATCACGGCTTACCCACTGTCTGAATGTGTGGACGGGCAAACATTCAACCTTTTTTGGTTTTCCTTTTGTCGGTGTTGACAGAGGAGTGTGGGAGTGTGTTTCTGGATAAGGGACCGTTTACAAAAGAGCACAAGGTCAGCACACAGCACAACAATGAGCGTGGTACAGCCAGAAGCCAGACTCTCATTAACTCTGCTGCTAATTCAGTGTCTCAGCAGCCAGTGACAGGTGACGCCAGGTAACAAGAAGCTCCCTGGGTTTAGGCGCTGATGGTCTCTGACATGAGGATCACAGGGTCAAAGCTGTTGCTAGAAGTCTGGAGGAAGCTGTGATGCTTGTCAAATAAGCTCATCAGCAACTCTTTTATATCTTTGAGCACATTTCCATCACTGTGGTGCTTCTGCTTCAGAAAGGTTTTTGAACTAGCACAAGACGCCCTGAGCTGCTGCATGCTCCACATCCCGATCAGGTGAAAGGGGACGATGAGTCAAAAATGCAAACCAGCGATAGATCAGAGGTCCAAAAATAGCACGATAAGACAATTAAAATGATTAAAGACCCTAAAATATGAATTTAAGCCGTATTATCCTTCATTTGGCTGAACTCAAACAGAATTACAGCATCGTTAAGCTATCAGTAATCATGGGTCTGTCAGGCAGGCCGACTGCGGCCTGGACAAATGAAGTTATTTCTTCCATAGATTTTCAGATCGGTGACCTAATAATGACTGTCAGCCCTGGAAGGAGGCCGAGTGATGCTGCTGCTGTGTGCCTGTAATAACCAGGACGTTTGTTTTTCTGACCCAGAAGAAAAGGCTCACGGACCGGACCACGCTTTGGGGGTCACGATTCAAAGCTTCAAATACACAAGCTGACTTTTTTAGTGTTCCCACACTACACACACACACACAACTCCATCGATCGATCCGCAGACCACTTGTGTACCGATCCATGGAGAGCGATCACTTCAGACCACGGATCAGCCGTGATCCGCTGCACCACTGAATTATACAAACAAGGACCGGCTTTAAAGCTGCACTGATAAAAGAAACGGCCACAAGGGGGCAGAAAGACACTCTGTATATTCACTTCTCTATCAGCTCTGCTTCTGACGATACATATCAGGGTCGTTCGGGATGCACCGATCCAATATGAAGACCAGATATCAGACCAGAGATTGGCTAAATGGATAATGGGGCTGATTCATGACGCTGATCTGAAAAAGCCGTACCGGTGCATCCCTAAGGATCTTCGGTTTGCTGGTTGCTAACGGTGACACTCTCTGGTTGGTTCTGGGCAGCTATATGTGTTAATGCACAGTGGGTTAGTAATAAGAGCTGAGACCGAGCCAACCAGTGAAGAACAAAGTGATGAGGTGCAGCAGCCTCCACCCTGTGCAACCCCCCCTCCCCGCCCATATCACTGGCAAACAGAAGAGGTTTCCCAATTGACAACCGGAGCAGTGTGTACAGATGATTACAAAGACCCTCCCTCCCTGACGAAATCTTCACCTAATGAAAAGAAATTTAATGAGGAGACGGCACCGAGGAGGAGGAGGGGCCGGGTAAGGATGGAAGCTGGGAGAGAGATGGTGGGTTTTGAAATGACTCATTTCCAGACTCATTAATGGTGTGTGTGCATATGTGTGTGAGAGAGAGTGTGTGTGAGGCCTGAGGCAGGACACAGGCCCCGCTATTGACTCCCTCAGGAGGACATTAATGACAAACATCCTGCTTCACGGTGCAGTAGACGCTGCATGCAGCACATCTGCTTCTCATTCTCACCCTGCTTACTCGCTCTTTCTCCTGAGAAAAACTTCACTGTGCTTTCAGTCCCACCATCTCACACACGCAAACACACACACACACACACACACACACATCTGCTGGTGCACCAAAACGGAGGAGGAGGCAGTTTTGTACATATTGTCCCTGCTTGTTGCTGTACACACAGCGGTGCATGCCCCTCGACTTCCTAGATGATGATAAATGAATGGTTCACTGTACGGAGCTCTGTGTGTGTGTGTGTGTGTGTGTGTGTGTGTGCGTGTGTGTTGAACTTAAATTATTCAGTGGGGTGTTTATGTTCTGTAGGAAATAAGAATTACAATGCCTCAGCAAAGATGTCCTGAGGACAGGAAGACAGAGATGCTTCTGTCTTTTCACAGCGTTTTCCACTCATTTGATCTCGGGGCTCAGTAATGCTGCACAGACCGGCTTCACACTCTCTACTGTTTCTTTCATTGAGAAAACTGGGCACGTTAATCCCGCTCCAATTACAGTATCTAAAAACCACATGTATATTCACATCCTTGGAAGAGTATTTACGTCCCTTTTCAGTTATGAAAGCTGACATATGGATAATAAAACAGGAAATACTCTGTATCAGCCAATGTGCAATGTTCAAAGAGCAGAAAAGGAAAAACTTGGTATCAGTCGTAGCCAAATCAGGAGATCGTCCACTAACAAGGCCTTAGTTATATTCAAACACTGTTAAATAACACTGTGCAATAATACCAGTATCTGCAGAGGGCAATCAATACTTAATAAACAAAGTGTAATGATTTCAGACATAGAGACATTGCTGGGTGCCTCACTGACATTGAGGGTTTCGTCTCAACCACAGTGACGTCATGTTCAAATCCGACACTCTTCAAAATCTCTACTCAAAATAATGAAAGCATTTTACCAACAAGTCCAGAATATGATGTTTAACCGGGTCGTTAGCGACGTCATCACGTCAGAACAAACCAGAACAACCAAACAGCGGCACGCCGGAAATCCGGCACCATGCCGGAGAACTTCAAGCCCTGCTATAGTTCCATGGATCTATTATAAGAACTAGATACGGCGCCGTCCCTCAGCCGACACGCCGATTTTTCCCAGTGGCCACTCGTGGTATTGCAACAAAAAATCCCCATGGGCCCAAAAAGCATTTTTCCAATAGACCGCAATAGTAAAAGAGACGGCTGTCAAACTGTTCACAGGACACCTCCAGCTGTAACCACCGTTAATTACTAATCTTTCTATTGAATATTTTTAAGTCATGGACTTTTCATCCATCAAAAAGTTTTCAAAAGGCCAGAAAAGCCCCAGAAAAGTCTCGTTCCCATGGTGACGTCACAGCTGTGCGCGGGCACTCCCACAGCGCGGTCGTGTTGTGTCTCGGGAACGAGGATGGCTGAAACTGAACGAGGACTCTGTTCGGCACAAAACTCAGTCCGAAAGGTTAAACGACTCAGAGGTGAGTTTTCATTTGGACACATGGAGTTAATTTAACTTTATGATGTTTAATGTCTGTTGTCAGTCTCTTGTCAGCTCGTATTCTTAAACGTAACGTTTTAATTGATAAGATCGCATCGTAATAACTGGATTTACTAATGTGACACCGGCCGAGTTTACACGACTGCTCTTGTTAAACTCGTTAAACTCTTGACTCACTAACCCACCCTAAATTTTTAAACAATTTTAACTTAGTAAGTCATTTATGCTATCTGTTTATGTGTGTGTTAGCAGTGTCTCACCCCGGCTGATGTTCAACACCTGTTCCTCGGTTCACAACGTCCACGTTAATTTATTTTACGGCTTAATATTCCTCGGTGGTAAAATGTAAACTGAGACTTGGCCTCCATGGGTCGGTGTTTGTGGCCTGAGATGGTGCAGCCTGCTCCCTGTCTTCCACCGTCCTGGACGTCCTCACCATCGTCTCTCCTCCTCAGCACGTCGTCAGTGTGTGTTCAGTGTACAGTATGCTACGCTAAATGTTCACTTGCATTCATTATTAAATTGTCTGAAAAACATGCTTGTGACTTTTTTCCCCCAAAATTCAATATCTGCAGCAGTGTCTGAGGCATTCATATATATACTGAAATACCTGGTTGTGTAACAGCTGCATTAGTGAACACTGACGTCCTACGTGTTGTGGAAATACTGTAAGGTAAAACTGTTTAATAACAAAGAGTCACAGCCACCTGAAGGCTTAATGATGATGATGAAACTACCTATAAACACACGCAGTAAAGACAAGGAAGATGCTTTTTTCTGATTGTGAGTAAATGAAATTCAAAGAGCTGTAATTTTCCTTAAACACACATTATGGCTTACAAAAGCAAACCACATGTGGCTGAGTTTATAACACCACCACCAGCATCCTGTAGATACAACTGTAGATCTGTGCAGCAGAGAAATTATGTGTAGGGTAAATGTACTCTTCAATGTTAAAAGGTAAGAGAGAAAAGCTCTCATGATAACATCATTCACGTAACATTACACACAGCAGGCAGCCCCCTCGCGGTGACCAGGAAGCTGGACAAAGCCGCTGGCGAGCCACAGGGGTGAACACACAGAGGAAGCTGGGAGACCCCACCCACTCCCATTCACGTAACATTACACACAGCAGGCAGCCCCCTCACGGTGACCAGGAATCTGGCCAAAGCCGCTGGCGAGCCACAACGTTGAACACACAGAGGAGGCTGGGAGACCCCACCCACTCCCATTCACGTAACATTACAAACAGCAGGCAGCCCCTCGCGGTGACCAGGAAGCTGGTCAAAGCCGCTGGCGAGCAACAGCGGTGAACACACAGAGGAGGCTGGGAGCCCCCATTCACGTAACATTACACACAGTAGGCAGCCCCACCCACTCCCATTCACATAACATTACACACAGCAGGCAGCCCCCTCGCGGTGACCAGGAAGCTGGCCAAAGCCGCTGGCGAGCCACAGCGGTGAACACACAGGGGAGGCTGGGAGCCCCCATTCACGTAACATTACACACAGTAGGCAGCCCCTCGCGGTGACCAGGAAGCTGGCCAAAGCCGCTGGCGAGCCACAGCGGTGAACACACAGAGGACGCTGGGAGACCCCACCCACTCCCATTCACGTAACATTACACACAGCAGGCAGCCCCTCGCGGTGACCAGGAAGCTGGCCAAAGCCGCTGGCGAGCCACAGCGGTGAACACACAGAGGAGGCTGGGAGACCCCACCCACTCCCATTCAGGTAACATTACACAAAGCAGGAAATCCCCTCGCGGTGACCAGGAAGCTGGACAAAGCCGCTGGCGAGCCACAGCGGTGAACACACAGAGGAGGCTGGGAACCCCAATTCACGTAACATTACACACAGTAGGCAGCCCCTCGCGGTGACCAGGAAGCTGGCCAAAGCCGCTGGCGAGCCACAGCGGTGAACACACAGAGGACGCTGGGAGACCCCACCCACTCCCATTCACGTAACATTACACACAGCAGGCAGCCCCTCGCGGTGACCAGGAAGCTGGCCAAAGCCGCTGGCGAGCCACAGCGGTGAACACACAGAGGAGGCTGGGAGTCCCCATTCACGTAACATTACACACAGCAGGCAGCCCCCTCGCGGTGACCAGGAAGCTGGCCAGAGCCGCTGGCGAGCCACAGCGGTGAACACACAGAGGAGGCAGGGAACCCCCATTCACGTAACATTACACACAGCAGGCAGCCCCCTCGCGGTGACCAGGAAGCTGGCCAAAGCCGCTGGCGAGCCACAGCGGTGAACACACATAGGAGGCTGGGAGCCCTCATTCACGTAACATTACACACAGCGGGCAGCCCCTCGCGGTGACCAGGAAGGTGGTCAAAGCCGCTGGCGAACCACAGCGGTGAACACACAGAGGAGGCTGGGAGCCCCGATTCACGTAACATTACACACAGTAGGCAGCCCCACCCACTCCCATTCACGTAACATTACACATAGCAGGCAGCCCCCTCGCGGTGACCAGGAAGCTGGACAAAGCCGCTGGCGAGCCACAGCGGTGAACATACAGAGGAGGCTGGGAACCCCCATTCACGTAACATTACACACAGCAGGCAGCCCCCTCGCGGTGACCAGGAAGCTGGCCAAAGCCGCTGGCGAGCCACAGCGGTGAACACAGAGAGGAGGCTGGGAGACCCCACCCACTCCCATTCACGTAACATTACACAAAGCAGGAAGCCCCCTCGCGGTGACCAGGCAGCTGAACAAAGTCGCTGGCGAGCCACAGCGATGAACACACAGAGGAGGCTGGAAACCTCCATTCACGTAACATTACACACAGCAGGCAGCCCCCTCGCGGTGACCAGGAAGCTGGTCAAAGCCGCTGGCGAGCCACAGCGGTGAACACACAGAGGAGGCTGGGAGCCCTCGTTCGCGTAATATTACACACAGCAGGCAGCCCCCTCGCGGTGACCATGAAGCTGGCCAAAGCCGCTGGCGAGCCAGAGCAGTGAATACACAGAGGAGGCTGGGAGCCCCCTTTCACGTAACATTACACACAGTAGGCAGCCCCACCCACTCCCGTTCACGTAACATTACACAAAGCAGGCAGCCCCCTCGCGGTGACCAGGAAGCTGGTCAAAGCCGCTGGCGAGCCACAGGGGTGAACACACAGAGGAGGCTGGGAGCCCTCGTTCACGTAATATTACACACAGCAGGCAGCCCCCTCGCGGTGACCAGGAAGCTGGCCAAAGACTCCGGCGAGCCACAGCGGTGAACATACAGAGGTGGCTAGGGAACCCCGATTCACGTAACATTACACACAGCAGGCAGCCCCCTCGCGGTGACCAGGAAGCTGGTCAAAGCCGCTGGCGAACCACAGCGGTGAACACACAGAGGAGGCTGGGAGCCCCGATTCACGTAACATTACACACAGCAGGCAGCCCCCTCGCGGTGACCAGGAAGCTGGTCAAAGCCGCTGGCGAGCAACAGCGGTGAACACACAGAGGAGGCTGGGAGCCCTCGTTCGCGTAATATTACACACAGCAGGCAACCCCCTCGCGGTGACCAGGAAGCTGGCCAAAGCCGCTGGCGAGCCACAGCGGTGAACACACAGAGGAGCCTGGGAGCCCCCGTTCACGTAACATTACACACACCAGGCAGCCCCCTCGCGGTGACCAGGAAGCTGGTCAAAGCCGCTGGCGAGCCACAGCGGTGAACACCTAGAGGAGGCTGGGAGCCCCCATTCACGTAGCATTACACACAGCAGGCAGCCCCCTCGCGGTGACCAGGAAGCTGGTCAAAGCCGCTGGCGAACCACAGCGGTGAACACACAGAGGAAGCTGGGAGCCCCGATTCACGTAACATTACACACAGTAGGCAGCCCCACCCACTCCCATTCACGTAACATTACACACAGCAGGCAGCCCCCTCGCGGTGACCAGGAAGCTGGTCAAAGCCGCTGGCGAGCAACAGCGGTGAACACACAGAGGAGGCTGGGAGCTCTCGTTCACGTAGCATTACACACAGCAGGCAGCCCCTTCGCGGCGACCAGGAAGCTGGTCAAAGCCGCTGGCGAGCCACAGGGGTGAACACACAGAGGAGGCTGGGAACCCCCGTTCACGTAACATTACACACAGCAGGCACCACCCTCGCGGTGACCAGGAAGCTGGTCAAAGCCGCTGGCGAGCCACAGCGGTGAACACACAGAGGAGCTGGGAGCCCCCATTCACGTAACATTACACACAGTAGGCAGCCCCACCCACTCCCATTCACGTAACATTACACACAGCAGGCAGCCCCCTCGCGGTGACCAGGAAGCTGGACAAAGCCGCTGGCGAGCCACAGCGGTGAACATACAGAGGAGGCTGGGAACCCCCATTCACGTAACATTACACACAGCAGGCAGCCCCCTCGCGGTGACCAGGAAGCTGGCCAAAGCCGCTGGCGAGCCACAGCGGTGAACACACATAGGAGGCTGGGAGCCCTCATTCACGTAACATTACACACAGCAGGCAGCCCCCTCGCGGTGACCAGGAAGCTGGTCAAAGCCGCTGGCGAACCACAGCGGTGAACACACAGAGGAGGCTGGGAGCCCCGATTCACGTAACATTACACACAGTAGGCAGCCCCACCCACTCCCATTCACGTAACATTACACACAGCAGGCAGCCCCCTCGCGGTGACCAGGAAGCTGGCCAAAGCCGCTGGCGAGCCACAGCGGTGAACACACATAGGAGGCTGGGAGCCCTCATTCACGTAACATTACACACAGCAGGCAGCCCCCTCGCGGTGACCAGGAAGCTGGCCAGAGCCGCTGGCGAGCCACAGCGGTGAACACACAGAGGAGGCTGGGAGCCCCCATTCACGTAACATTACACACAGTAGGCAGCCCCACCCACTCCCATTCACGTAACATTACACACAGCAGGCAGCCCCCTCGCGTTGACCAGGAAGCTGGACAGAGCCGCTGGCGAGCCACAGCGGTGAACATACAGAGGAGTCTGGGAACCCCCATTCACGTAACATTACACACAGCGGGCAGCCCCCTCGCGGTGACCAGGAAGCTGGCCAAAGCCGCTGGCGAGCCACAGCGGTGAACACCTAGAGGAGGCTGGGAGCCCCCATTCACGTAACATTACACACAGCAGGCAGCCCCCTCGCGGTGACCAGGAAGCTGGTCAAAGCCGCTGGCGAACCACAGCGGTGAACACACAGAGGAAGCTGGGAGCCCCGATTCACGTAACATTACACACAGTAGGCAGCCCCACCCACTCCCATTCACGTAACATTACACACAGCAGGCAGCCCCCTCGCGGTGACCAGGAAGCTGGAAAAAGCCGCTGGCGAGCCACAGGGGTGAACACACAGAGGAGGCTGGGAGCCCTCGTTCACGTAATATTACACACAGCAGGCAGCCCCCTCGCGGTGACCAGGAAGCTGGCCAAAGACTCCAGCGAGCCACAGCGGTGAACATACAGAGGAGGCTGGGAACCCCTATTCACGTAACATTACACACAGGAGGCAGCCCCCTCGCGGTGACCAGGAAGCTGGCCAAAGCCTCTGGCGAGCCACAGCGGTGAACACATAGAGGAGGCTGAGAGCCCTCATTCACGTAACATTACAAACATCAGGCAGCCCCCTCGCGGTGACCAGGAAGCTGGCCAAAGCCGCTGGCGAGCCACAGCGGTGAACACACAGAGGAGCCTGGGAGCCCCCGTTCACGTAACATTACACACACCAGGCAGCCCCCTCGCGGTGACCAGGAAGCTGGTCAAAGCCGCTGGCGAGCCACAGCGGTGAACACACAGAGGAGGCTGGGAGCTCTCGTTCACGTAGCATTACACACAGCAGGCAGCCCCCTCGCGGTGACCAGGAAACTGGCCAGAGCCGCTGGCGAGCCACAGCGGTGAACACACAGAGGGGGCTGGGAGCCCCCATTCACGTAACATTACACACAGTAGGCAGCCCCACCCACTCCCATTCACGTAACACTACACACAGCAGGCAGCCCCCTCGCGGTGACCAGGAAGCTGGACAAAGCCGCTGGCGAGCCACAGCGGTGAACACACATAGGAGGCTGGGAGCCCTCATTCACGTAACATTACACACAGCAGGCAGCCCCCTCGCGGTGACCAGGAAACTGGCCAGAGCCGCTGGCGAGCCACAGCGGTGAACACACAGAGGAGGCTGGGAGCCCCCATTCACGTAACATTACACACAGTAGGCAGCCCCACCCACTCCCATTCACGTAACATTACACACAGCAGGCAGCCCCCTCGCGGTGACCAGGAAGCTGGACAAAGCCGCTGGCGAGCCACAGCGGTGAACATACAGAGGAGGCTGGGAACCCCCATTCACGTAACATTACACACAGGAGGCAGCCCCCTCGCGGTGACCAGGAAGCTGGCCAAAGCCTCTGGCGAGCCACAGCGGTGAACACATAGAGGAGGCTGAGAGCCCTCATTCACGTAACATTACAAACATCAGGCAGCCCCCTCGCGGTGACCAGGAAGCTGGCCAAAGCCGCTGGCGAGCCACAGCGGTGAACACACAGAGGAGCCTGGGAGCCCCCGTTCACGTAACATTACACACACCAGGCAGCCCCCTCGCGGTGACCAGGAAGCTGGTCAAAGCCGCTGGCGAGCCACAGCGGTGAACACACAGAGGAGGCTGGGAGCTCTCGTTCACGTAGCATTACACACAGCAGGCAGCCCCCTCGCGGTGACCAGGAAACTGGCCAGAGCCGCTGGGGAGCCACAGCGGTGAACACACAGAGGAGGCTGGGAGCCCCCATTCACGTAACATTACACACAGTAGGCAGCCCCACCCACTCCCATTCACGTAACATTACACACAGCAGGCAGCCCCCTCGCGGTGACCAGGAAGCTGGTCAAAGCCGCTGGCGAGCAACAGCGGTGAACACACAGAGGAGGCTGGGAGCTCTCGTTCACGTAGCATTACACACAGCAGGCAGCCCCTTCGCGGCGACCAGGAAGCTGGTCAAAGCCGCTGGCGAGCCACAGGGGTGAACACACAGAGGAGGCTGGGAACCCCCGTTCACGTAACATTACACACAGCAGGCACCACCCTCGCGGTGACCAGGAAGCTGGTCAAAGCCGCTGGCGAGCCACAGCGGTGAACACACAGAGGAGGCTGGGAGCCCCCATTCACGTAACATTACACACAGTAGGCAGCCCCACCCACTCCCATTCACGTAACATTACACACAGCAGGCAGCCCCCTCGCGGTGACCAGGAAGCTGGACAAAGCCGCTGGCGAGCCACAGCGGTGAACATACAGAGGAGGCTGGGAACCCCCATTCACGTAACATTACACACAGCAGGCAGCCCCCTCGCGGTGACCAGGAAGCTGGCCAAAGCCGCTGGCGAGCCACAGCGGTGAACACACATAGGAGGCTGGGAGCCCTCATTCACGTAACATTACACACAGCAGGCAGCCCCCTCGCGGTGACCAGGAAGCTGGCCAGAGCCGCTGGCGAGCCACAGCGGTGAACACAAAGAGGAGGCTGGGAGCCCCCATTCACGTAACATTACACACAGTAGGCAGCCCCACCCACTCCCATTCACGTAACATTAAACACAGAAGGCAGCCCCCTCGCGTTGACCAGGAAGCTGGACAAAGCCGCTGGCGAGCCACGGCGGTGAACATACAGAGGAGTCTGGGAACCCCCATTCACGTAACATTACACACAACGGGCAGCCCCCTCGCGGTGACCAGGAAGCTGGCCAAAGCCGCTGGCGAGCCACAGCGGTGAACACCTAGAGGAGGCTGGGAGTCCTCATTCACGTAACCTTACAAACAGCAGGCAGCCCCCTCGCGGTGACCAGGAAGCTGGCCAAAGCCGCTGGCGAGCCACAGCGGTGAACACACAGAGGAGGCTGGGAGCCCCCATTCACGTAACATTACACACAGCAGGCAGCCCCCTCGCGGTGACCAGGAAACTGGCCAGAGCCGCTGGCGAGCCACAGCGGTGAACACACAGAGGAGGCTGGGAGCCCCCATTCACGTAACATTACACACAGTAGGCAGCCCCACCCACTCCCATTCACGTAACATTACACACAGCAGGCAGCCCCCTCGCGGTGACCAGGAAGCTGGTCAAAGCCGCTGGCGAGCAACAGCGGTGAACACACAGAGGAGGCTGGGAGCTCTCGTTCACGTAGCATTACACACAGCAGGCAGCCCCTTCGCGGCGACCAGGAAGCTGGTCAAAGCCGCTGGCGAGCCACAGGGGTGAACACACAGAGGAGGCTGGGAACCCCCGTTCACGTAACATTACACACAGCAGGCACCACCCTCGCGGTGACCAGGAAGCTGGTCAAAGCCGCTGGCGAGCCACAGCGGTGAACACACAGAGGAGGCTGGGAGCCCCCATTCACGTAACATTACACACAGTAGGCAGCCCCACCCACTCCCATTCACGTAACATTACACACAGCAGGCAGCCCCCTCGCGGTGACCAGGAAGCTGGACAAAGCCGCTGGCGAGCCACAGCGGTGAACATACAGAGGAGGCTGGGAACCCCCATTCACGTAACATTACACACAGCAGGCAGCCCCCTCGCGGTGACCAGGAAGCTGGCCAAAGCCGCTGGCGAGCCACAGCGGTGAACACACATAGGAGGCTGGGAGCCCTCATTCACGTAACATTACACACAGCAGGCAGCCCCCTCGCGGTGACCAGGAAGCTGGCCAGAGCCGCTGGCGAGCCACAGCGGTGAACACACAGAGGAGGCTGGGAGCCCCCATTCACGTAACATTACACACAGTAGGCAGCCCCACCCACTCCCATTCACGTAACATTAAACACAGAAGGCAGCCCCCTCGCGTTGACCAGGAAGCTGGACAAAGCCGCTGGCGAGCCACAGGGGTGAACACACAGAGGAGGCTGGGAACCCCCGTTCACGTAACATTACACACAGCAGGCACCACCCTCGCGGTGACCAGGAAGCTGGTCAAAGCCGCTGGCGAGCCACAGCGGTGAACACACAGAGGAGGCTGGGAGCCCCCATTCACGTAACATTACACACAGTAGGCAGCCCCACCCACTCCCATTCACGTAACATTACACACAGCAGGCAGCCCCCTCGCGGTGACCAGGAAGCTGGACAAAGCCGCTGGCGAGCCACAGCGGTGAACATACAGAGGAGGCTGGGAACCCCCATTCACGTAACATTACACACAGCAGGCAGCCCCCTCGCGGTGACCAGGAAGCTGGCCAAAGCCGCTGGCGAGCCACAGCGGTGAACACACATAGGAGGCTGGGAGCCCTCATTCACGTAACATTACACACAGCAGGCAGCCCCCTCGCGGTGACCAGGAAGCTGGCCAGAGCCGCTGGCGAGCCACAGCGGTGAACACACAGAGGAGGCTGGGAGCCCCCATTCACGTAACATTACACACAGTAGGCAGCCCCACCCACTCCCATTCACGTAACATTAAACACAGAAGGCAGCCCCCTCGCGTTGACCAGGAAGCTGGACAAAGCCGCTGGCGAGCCACGGCGGTGAACATACAGAGGAGTCTGGGAACCCCCATTCACGTAACATTACACACAACGGGCAGCCCCCTCGCGGTGACCAGGAAGCTGGCCAAAGCCGCTGGCGAGCCACAGCGGTGAACACCTAGAGGAGGCTGGGAGTCCTCATTCACGTAACCTTACAAACAGCAGGCAGCCCCCTCGCGGTGACCAGGAAGCTGGCCAAAGCCGCTGGCGAGCCACAGCGGTGAACACACAGAGGAGGCTGGGAGCCCCCATTCACGTAACATTACACACAGCAGGCAGCCCCCTCGCGGTGACCAGGAAACTGGCCAGAGCCGCTGGCGAGCCACAGCGGTGAACACACAGAGGAGGCTGGAGCCCCCATTCACGTAACATTACACACAGTAGGCAGCCCCACCCACTCCCATTCACGTAACATTACACACAGCAGGCAGCCCCCTCGCGGTGACCAGGAAGCTGGTCAAAGCCCCTGGCGAGCAACAGCGGTGAACACACAGAGGAGGCTGGGAGCTCTCGTTCACGTAGCATTACACACAGCAGGCAGCCCCTTCGCGGCGACCAGGAAGCTGGTCAAAGCCGCTGGCGAGCCACAGGGGTGAACACACAGAGGAGGCTGGGAACCCCCGTTCACGTAACATTACACACAGCAGGCACCACCCTCGCGGTGACCAGGAAGCTGGTCAAAGCCGCTGGCGAGCCACAGCGGTGAACACACAGAGGAGGCTGGGAGCCCCCATTCACGTAACATTACACACAGTAGGCAGCCCCACCCACTCCCATTCACGTAACATTACACACAGCAGGCAGCCCCCTCGCGGTGACCAGGAAGCTGGACAAAGCCGCTGGCGAGCCACAGCGGTGAACATACAGAGGAGGCTGGGAACCCCCATTCACGTAACATTACACACAGCAGGCAGCCCCCTCGCGGTGACCAGGAAGCTGGCCAAAGCCGCTGGCGAGCCACAGCGGTGAACACACATAGGAGGCTGGGAGCCCTCATTCACGTAACATTACACACAGCAGGCAGCCCCCTCGCGGTGACCAGGAAGCTGGCCAGAGCCGCTGGCGAGCCACAGCGGTGAACACACAGAGGAGGCTGGGAGCCCCCATTCACGTAACATTACACACAGTAGGCAGCCCCACCCACTCCCATTCACGTAACATTAAACACAGAAGGCAGCCCCCTCGCGGTGACCAGGAAGCTGGACAAAGCCGCTGGCGAGCCACAGGGGTGAACACACAGAGGAGGCTGGGAACCCCCGTTCACGTAACATTACACACAGCAGGCACCACCCTCGCGGTGACCAGGAAGCTGGTCAAAGCCGCTGGCGAGCCACAGCGGTGAACACACAGAGGAGGCTGGGAGCCCCCATTCACGTAACATTACACACAGTAGGCAGCCCCACCCACTCCCATTCACGTAACATTACACACAGCAGGCAGCCCCCTCGCGGTGACCAGGAAGCTGGACAAAGCCGCTGGCGAGCCACAGCGGTGAACATACAGAGGAGGCTGGGAACCCCCATTCACGTAACATTACACACAGCAGGCAGCCCCCTCGCGGTGACCAGGAAGCTGGCCAAAGCCGCTGGCGAGCCACAGCGGTGAACACACATAGGAGGCTGGGAGCCCTCATTCACGTAACATTACACACAGCAGGCAGCCCCCTCGCGGTGACCAGGAAGCTGGCCAGAGCCGCTGGCGAGCCACAGCGGTGAACACACAGAGGAGGCTGGGAGCCCCCATTCACGTAACATTACACACAGTAGGCAGCCCCACCCACTCCCATTCACGTAACATTAAACACAGAAGGCAGCCCCCTCGCGTTGACCAGGAAGCTGGACAAAGCCGCTGGCGAGCCACGGCGGTGAACATACAGAGGAGTCTGGGAACCCCCATTCACGTAACATTACACACAACGGGCAGCCCCCTCGCGGTGACCAGGAAGCTGGCCAAAGCCGCTGGCGAGCCACAGCGGTGAACACCTAGAGGAGGCTGGGAGTCCTCATTCACGTAACCTTACAAACAGCAGGCAGCCCCCTCGCGGTGACCAGGAAGCTGGCCAAAGCCGCTGGCGAGCCACAGCGGTGAACACACAGAGGAGGCTGGGAGCCCCCATTCACGTAACATTACACACAGCAGGCAGCCCCCTCGCGGTGACCAGGAAACTGGCCAGAGCCGCTGGCGAGCCACAGCGGTGAACACACAGAGGAGGCTGGGAGCCCCCATTCACGTAACATTACACACAGTAGGCAGCCCCACCCACTCCCATTCACGTAACATTACACACAGCAGGCAGCCCCCTCGCGGTGACCAGGAAGCTGGTCAAAGCCGCTGGCGAGCAACAGCGGTGAACACACAGAGGAGGCTGGGAGCTCTCGTTCACGTAGCATTACACACAGCAGGCAGCCCCTTCGCGGCGACCAGGAAGCTGGTCAAAGCCGCTGGCGAGCCACAGGGGTGAACACACAGAGGAGGCTGGGAACCCCCGTTCACGTAACATTACACACAGCAGGCACCACCCTCGCGGTGACCAGGAAGCTGGTCAAAGCCGCTGGCGAGCCACAGCGGTGAACACACAGAGGAGGCTGGGAGCCCCCATTCACGTAACATTACACACAGTAGGCAGCCCCACCCACTCCCATTCACGTAACATTACACACAGCAGGCAGCCCCCTCGCGGTGACCAGGAAGCTGGACAAAGCCGCTGGCGAGCCACAGGGTGAACATACAGAGGAGGCTGGGAACCCCCATTCACGTAACATTACACACAGCAGGCAGCCCCCTCGCGGTGACCAGGAAGCTGGCCAAAGCCGCTGGCGAGCCACAGCGGTGAACACACATAGGAGGCTGGGAGCCCTCATTCACGTAACATTACACACAGCAGGCACCACCCTCGCGGTGACCAGGAAGCTGGTCAAAGCCGCTGGCGAGCCACAGCGGTGAACACACAGAGGAGGCTGGGAGTCCCCATTCACGTAACATTACACACAGTAGGCAGCCCCACCCACTCCCATTCACGTAACATTACACACAGCAGGCAGCCCCCTCGCGGTGACCAGGAAGCTGGACAAAGCCGCTGGCGAGCCACAGCGGTGAACATACAGAGGAGGCTGGGAACCCCCATTCACGTAACATTACACACAGCAGGCAGCCCCCTCGCGGTGACCAGGAAGCTGGCCAAAGCCGCTGGCGAGCCACAGCGGTGAACACACATAGGAGGCTGGGAGCCCTCATTCACGTAACATTACACACAGCAGGCAGCCCCCTCGCGGTGACCAGGAAGCTGGCCAGAGCCGCTGGCGAGCCACAGCGGTGAACACACAGAGGAGGCTGGGAGCCCCCATTCACGTAACATTACACACAGTAGGCAGCCCCACCCACTCCCATTCACGTAACATTACACACAGCAGGCAGCCCCCTCGCGGTGACCAGGAAGCTGGACAAAGCCGCTGGCGAGCCACAGCGGTGAACATACAGAGGAGGCTGGGAACCCCCATTCACGTAACATTACACACAGCAGGCAGCCCCCTCGCGGTGACCAGGAAGCTGGCCAAAGCCGCTGGCGAGCCACAGCGGTGAACACACATAGGAGGCTGGGAGCCCTCATTCACGTAACATTACACACAGCAGGCAGCCCCCTCGCGGTGACCAGGAAGCTGGCCAGAGCCGCTGGCGAGCCACAGCGGTGAACACACAGAGGAGGCTGGGAGCCCCATTCACGTAACATTACACACAGTAGGCAGCCCCACCCACTCCCATTCACGTAACATTAAACACAGAAGGCAGCCCCCTCGCGTTGACCAGGAAGCTGGACAAAGCCGCTGGCGAGCCACGGCGGTGAACATACAGAGGAGTCTGGGAACCCCCATTCACGTAACATTACACACAACGGGCAGCCCCCTCGCGGTGACCAGGAAGCTGGCCAAAGCCGCTGGCGAGCCACAGCGGTGAACACCTAGAGGAGGCTGGGAGCCCTCATTCACGTAACCTTACAAACAGCAGGCAGCCCCCTCGCGGTGACCAGGAAGCTGGCCAAAGCCGCTGGCGAGCCACAGCGGTGAACACACAGAGGAGGCTGGGAGCCCCCATTCACGTAACATTACACACAGCAGACAGCCCCCTCGCGGTGACCAGGAAGCTGGTCAAAGCCGCTGGCGAACCACAGCGGTGAACACACAGAGGAGGCTGGGAGCCCCGATTCACGTAACATTACACACAGCAGGCAGCCCCACCCACTCCCATTCACGTAACATTACACACAGCAGGCAGCCCCCTCGCGGTGACCAGGAAACTGGCCAGAGCCGCTGGCGAGCCACAGCGGTGGACACACAGAGGGGGCTGGGAGCCCCCATTCACGTAACATTACACACAGTAGGCAGCCCCACCCACTCCCATTCACGTAACACTACACACAGCAGGCAGCCCCCTCGCGGTGACCAGGAAACTGGCCAAAGCCGCTGGCGAGCCACAGCGGTGAACACACAGAGGAGGCTGGGAGCCCCCATTCACGTAACATTACACACAGTAGGCCGCCCCACCCACTCCCATTCACGTAACATTACATACAGCAGGCAGCCCCCTCGCGGTGACCAGGAAGTTGGACAAAGCCGCTGGCGAGCCACAGCGGTGAACACACAGAGGAGGCTGGGAGCCCTCATTCACGTAACATTACACACAGCAGGCAGCCCCCTCGCGGTGACCAGGAAGTGACAGTAGGCAGCCCCACCCACTCCCATTCACGTAACATTACACACAGCAGGCAGCCCCCTCGCGGTGACCATGAAGCTAGCCAAAGCCGCTGGCGGCGGTCATGGATCTATTATAAGAACTGGACACGGCGCCGCCCCGCAGCCGACACGCCGATTTTCCCAGTGGCCACTCGTGGTATTGCAACAAAAAAATCCCACATGGGCCCAAAAAGCATTTTTCCCATAGACCGCAATAGTAAAATAGACGGCTGTCAAACTGTTCACAGGACACCTCCAGCTGTAACCACCGTTAATTACTAATCTTTCTATTGAATATTTTTAAGTCATGGACTTTTTATCCATCAAAAAGTTTTCAAAAGGCCAGAAAAGCCCCAGAAACTCTCTTTTCCCTTGGTGACGTCACAGCTGTGTGCGGGCACTCCCAAAGCGCGGTCGTGCCGTGTCTCGGGAACGAGGATGGCTGAAACTTAACGAGGACTCTGCTCGGCACAAAACACAGTCAGAAAAGTGAAAAAACGACTCAGAGGTGAGTTTTCATTTGGACACATGGAGTTAGTTTAACTTTATGATGTTTAATGTCTGTTGTCAGTCTCTTGTTAGCTCGTATTCTTAAACGTAACGTTTTAATTGATAAGATCGCATCGTAATAACTGGATTTACTAATGTGACACCGGCCGAGTTTACACGACTGCTCCTGTTAAACTCGTTAAACTCTTGACTCACTAACCCACCCTAAATTTTTCAACAATTTTAACTTGGTAAGTCATTCATGCTGTGTGTTTATGTGTGTGTTAGCAGTGTCTCACCCCGGCTGATGTTCAACACCTGTTCCTCAGTTCACAACGTCCACGTTAATTTATTTTACGGCTTAATATTCCTCGGTGGTAAAATGTAAACTGAGACTTGGCCTCCATGGTCGGTGTTTGTGGCCTGAGATGGTGCAGCCTTCTCCCTGTCTTCCACCCGGGCCTGAGGAGAAGGACCGTCCTGGACGTCCTCACCATCGTCTCTCCTCCTCAGCACGTCGTCAGTGTGTGTTCAGTGTACAGTATGCTACGCTAAATGTTCACTTACATTCATTATTAAATGTTTGAAAAACATTCTTGTGACTTTTTTCCCCAAAATCCAATATCTGTAGCAGTGTCTGGGGCATTCATGTATATACTGAAATACCTGGTTGTGTAACAGCTGCATTAATGGACACTGACGTCCTACGTGTTGTGGAAATACTGTAAGGTAAAACTGTTTAATAACAAAGAGTCACGCCACCTGAAGGCTTAATAATAATGATGATGATGATGAAACTACCTATAAACACACGCAGTAAAGACAAGGAAGATGCTTTTTTCTGATTGTGAGTAAATGAAATTCAAAGAGCTGTAATTTTCCTTAAACAAACAGTATGGCTTACAAAACAAACCACATGTGGCTGAGTTTATAACACCACCACCAGCATCCTGTAGATACAACTGTAGATCTGTGCAGCAAAGAATTATGTGTAGGGTAAATATACTCTTCAATATTAAAAGGTAAGAGTGTAAAGCCCTCATGATAATGAGGTGTTCTGAACTAATCTGTCATGTTTAACATTAATTTCTCATTAAAAATGCACAAAAGACAGTTGATTGTAATGAATTGCCCTTTGTGATTTAAGCTCTACAGGTTCGAATCTACTCGTTTTCAGCGTAACATCGTAGATAAATAAATAATAATAATCACAACGAGTTAACGATCATATAAACGAACATAATAAACCTACAATCACACCGTCTTTCTTTTTCCACCATTATCTTTGTTTTCCAGTCCATGTGAATCTTGTAAAAGTTTTAAAACCCGTTCTTTAAATCCGCTATCATAGCCAAAACCAGAACGCCGATCGCGCGTTCTCATTGCCAAGAGGCATGATGGGAGGGACCCAAAGCATCATGGGGGTGACTCTACTGCGCACATCCAGTGGGCCCATAACGCGGAAGTAAACCCGGAAGCCAGAAACTTTTCCGGCGTATGCGCCAGGCGAGCAATTCCAATTGAAATCAACGGCGGCCATTTTCGATCCGGCATCCAGTTCATATAATACATCCATGGACTAACCAGCAGCCTAAATAGGCAAGATGGTGGCTCCCTCTGACTAACCTCCGGATGTGAAGTCCGATCGTCCGTTTGCTCCTCGTTTACTATTCATTTGGTCCACAAAGTGTCCACAGCTCCAAAGGGAGTTTTCATAAACTACTCCAAGTCACACATATTGTCATATCGACTCTTCTGTCGACTGTTGAACGGCTTAATTCGCAAGAACCTCTCTCCACTTATCTGCCTTTACCCTTTCCCGCCTTCAGGCTTCCGGCGATGGGTGGGCTTGTTAACCTTCTGCTCCAGCTCCAGGAAAGAGCGGATCTGTTGTGCATCATCAAGTTTATCATCTTCTTGTTCCAGATCGGACTCTGGCACAATATAATGCAAAACGTGAAGCCATTATCGATCTTCACTTTCTTCTTTTACTTCCTCCTCCACCTCTTTGAAACTTGGCGGTTAAGCAAACAACTAATTAACGAACGCCTCGCAGGTGCGCGAGCCAGGAAGCGACGTGTGGGCGGGGCTTGTGTTTGGCGGAACGCTGCTCTGATTGGTCACCTCCGGTCAGCTTCAGAGAGGCGGAAGAAGGGTTAAAGAACCCTGTGCCCTAATGTTTCAGAAATGGGTGAATAGAAAAAAATAACGTTGTTTTGGCGGATTTAAGCATTTTTGAGCATTTTCAATGGCAACATGTGACAACACTGATCTAAATGAATTACAAAAAAAGGGGGAAAATATCAACAAATATATGTTAACCATGTGAGAAGTCACAATAACATAGAAACAACAGATCACAGACCTTTAGGTAAGATGAATCATGGCAGCAGCTTTGCAGGTGTTTGGTTGTAATCCAAAGCACTGATGTGACTGAAGGAAAGGACACATTTCAAATCCTGTATCTGCCAATAAACAATTGATGACAGGAAAGAAAAAACAGGGCATTGCTAAAGTCATCAGGGTTCATCCTCAGGGTATTATGGAGCAAATTTTGTGCAGATCCATCTTCCATATGTTTGGACATTTAATGGTAAGTGAAGAGTTTCACCTGTAGGGGGTGCTAGAGGAAAAGTCATGGGAATACTGAAGTCTTTTAAGTTCACCCACTGGCCTGTAGCTGTAAGCACATTTTACTGAAAGCCAAAAAGGTCAACCATGGTGACCTTTCACAGTGACCCATGGATTGTACCATAGATAATGACATGTCTCAGGGTAGCGTGGCTAAAATTTTATGGCAAAAAGAAAAACATCTCAAGAGACTCGGTCAGCTGGATGAAGTTTTATCATCTGATGAGACCATCAGACTAAACACCATGTTTAGACTCCAGAAAAGCTCCACAGGAATGTTTCAAATCAACAATCTTCATGTCCCGCGAGGCCGAGTCAGAGTCCAGACCTACTGAGAATTTGTGGCTGGACTCTTCAGTCAAAGTCCAAATGCAGGCTGAACTGCAAATTATAAAGACAAATAATAGAAAATATTCTTATTTTAGGGTCAGTGTATGTTGATCCATGTAAAAAAAAACAAAAAAAACTTACTAAAGCTTTTTTAATTCAGTGTTTTTAGACAATACACCATGACATCCTACATGTGAGGGGGTGAAATGTCTCTTGAATTCACCTTAAAAATGTGAAATTCTTGGTATATCCAATAGAAAGAGGCTGTTTGTTTGAGTCCATTCAATCCCCACAGAGACACACACAGGAACCCCAGGCCCTTGCAGACACCTTTGAGCCTATCAGAGCTGTTACCCTGTCGATACACGCACGTCATAAAATCTATGTGCGTATTCCCTCCAGGCCATTGCTCAGGCTGGTGTGGTGGTGAGCTGTCATTGCAGTGGACTTGTGGAAAATGATAGCCTGCAGGCTGTTGACGCTTGTGTGTGTTTGTGAGAGAAAGTGTGTGTGTGAAAGAAAGAGAGAGGCAGGGTTAAGGGACACAGCAGAGAGAGAGAGAAAGAGAGAAAGAGCTTTGTCTTAGAGGAGCAGAAAACCTGACGCTGCCACCTGGTGTCCTTTGTTTTTAGAGGAAGCCAGTGATAATCCAGTCTGACATGAGCAGGAAATTAAAAATAAATAAAACAACCTTCTTAATGCTTTTTTTTATCACCTCTAAAACTTTACCTATTGTCAGATCTAAGCATCAGCACATGACTGGGGTAACTGGGTCACGGCCTTCTGATATGAGCTATGGTGCGTTCATGGTACTGGTCTAGTTATTATCTGTGCTATTCTGCATTATTATGATGATCTCATGTAGGCTATCTCTAAACATGACGTGGGAATAATAGACTTGCCCTTTTTCTCATTTCATCTCTCTTTCATCTTCCTTATTAATGGCAAGTAAGTACAACAACGCTGCCCCCCACTGGTGCTTCATCATAGTGCAGCGTTAAAACATAAAAGAGGGAAGAAATCATATTGTCTCAATTCATTTTTTATACAAAGTTTCCATCTTAAATTAATCCTTACAGAGTGACAAATACAAACCATATGTACAGTGCATTGCTTTCTTCAAGTAAACCTACTACATCATCATCATCATCATCATCATCATCATCCACTGTGTGGTGTTCATTATTAGAAAGCTACGACAAATACATTTGAGTCTCTTTCAAGTGGGTTCCAGGTACATTTCAATACTCAAGGCCGTTTTTCTTTTATTGGCATGAGCGAGTCAAGTTCAGTCCAAACAGCCAAACAGCCTGTCTATCTGTCGCTCCCCATCTCAGTCAGTCAGTCAGTCAGTCCTCCGCAGGGTGAGTCATCAACCCAGAGAGAGGTGGTCCAGAGGAGTGTGGGGGGGGGGGGGGGGGGGGCGCTCCAGCTCCAGCTCCAGCGGGGATGAGCCAAAGTTACACAGTTGTACAATAAAACTACAATAATACACTATAATTATGATATAATATACAAATATGCACTTTAATATGTGTTGTTTTAGTTGTTTACGTTCATTTGATTGTTTTATATCTGTGCTTAATGTGTGTGTGTGTGTGTGGTGTGTGTTTGACCTGGCTGCATGAGCTGCAGCACCCTTGTCCCTGCAGGATTGAATAAAGTTGTACTGAATTGAACTGAACTATTACATTCACTATGTATTGATTGATCTATAAGTTATAAGTTATCCCAACATATTTGTGGGGG
Source organism: Caranx melampygus (assembly GCA_019059645.1). Taxonomy (NCBI): domain Eukaryota; kingdom Metazoa; phylum Chordata; class Actinopteri; order Carangiformes; family Carangidae; genus Caranx; species Caranx melampygus. Next base: position 28,559 of record JAFELL010001931.1, read on the forward strand.
GGGGTGGGGGTCCAGTGTGCTGCAGATGTTTCAATCTGACACTGTTCTCTTGTGAGACTTTACATGGGTAATAATAATAATAATCAAAAGTTCCAATCAGGCCAGATTGATCCTGTTTGAGTTTCTCCAGGAGATCACGTCATGATATTGATTGATATTTGGGGGTGAGGGTGGGGCTGATTGGCGTGGTGATGGTCCTCCGCCTCCTCCTCCTCCTCCTCCTCAGGTTGACACACCGGTCCTCTGGGCGGAGTTCAGCCCGAGTCGTCTCCGCTGTTCTCGGACCCCGCCTTCAGGGTCTCCTCTGGGCCCTCCGCGGTGCCGCTGTCCGACTCCTCCTCTATGGCGAAGCGCGTGTCCGCCGAGGAGCACAGGGAGCTGATGCTGCTCTGCTCCGTGCACAGCGCGCACGCCAGCGGCGAGGGCAGCGCGCCCTCGTAGTGCAGGTGTCCTAAGTGGTTGCCGTGGTTACCGCAGAAGGGCAGGGACACCTCCACCGAGCGCAGTCCGGTGACGGACACCGGGAAGTGAGGCTGTGCTTCTTGGGCAGCGCGCCCCACTCCCGCTGCTCCTCCTCGTGCACGAGGCGCGTGAAGATGTTGACCCTTCTTTTCTCTCTCCTCTTGGAGCGGAAGTAGCCGAGCATTATGCCACAGAGGAAGATTCCGTAGAAAGACATGACTATCAGGATGTACAGGTACGCGTTCCCGTCGCCTTTCCCGTCCTCCTGGGGGTTCACGCTGCTCTGCGTGTCCACGAAGGGGCGTTCCTGTGAAGCTGTGGAGTTCTCCAGGTGCTCCATGTTCTGTTGAAGGTGCGCTGGAAAAGAAAACAAGTGCAAACACATGAGGACCTTTTCCACTTTTACGCACGTTTTACGCACAAGTGTTGTTGCACAAAGTTATTACAAAGTAATGAAACACCATGAAGAGTCAGCACAGACCCCCCCCCCCCCCCCCCCCCCCCCCCACACACACCACACCACCACACAGTCTCCACATATGTGACCGATGATTAAATTTCATCACAAGCTTCATGTTAATAAGTAAAACACACATGAAGCTCAGTCAATGCAAAGGTAAAACAAAGTAGCATCAGTCAGTGCTGCTGAAATCTTCTGCAGATCTGCAGGTGACATCCAGTGTCTTCATTTAATGGTTTGTTGCACATTTTAAAAAAAATGTAAATGAAATGAAATCAACGTTTATTTAGTTAAATAAACAACTTCGGTTCTTTTACATGCATAAGATGAGTTTATTTTGAAATCTCATTTCTTAGCTTCTGAAAGTTTTAGTTTAAAGAAACACTTTCCCCAACTGTTCAGAGAAGTTCCTATAGTTTAACATAAGTCAGTGTTCACAGTGTGTGAACTCCAGTGTCAGTGTGGTGATGCGTTCACTTACCAAAGTGAGGAGCTAAGTCTCATGTGAATCTTTCCAGCTCGTGTCTTCTTGCCGCTCTTCCGGACTTTTGGCTGCTCAGAGACC